>JAWZYV010012541.1:600000-870491 GCA_038373885.1 Cheiracanthium punctorium | reverse complement strand
TACTTTTTTTCTGTTTCGAATATTTGCTAGGTTATTTTTTAATTAAAATACCGTCTGCGTGGGAAATCAGAGCAGGAATTCTATATTTTTTATACGCAAAAGGAAAAGGATTTGTAAATTTCCGAGACTAAAGTGTATAACTTTATAATTTGGCGAAAAAAAAAGGCTTATATGCCGATTTTTGAGAAAGTGGATTCTAGTGGTTTGCACAGTATTAGGCTTGGCGCAATTTACTGAGAGCGTAAAGTAATAGTATTTTTAAAAACAAGTGTAGGTTTTACTAGAATTTAGCCTGAAATTTTAATTTTCTGTTCAGAAATAATTAGGGATGGATGCGAGACGACTTTTTTGCGAGACGAGACAGAGATTTACAGTTTTTGCGAGACGAGAAACACATTTTTAACATTACGATATAGGGATTTTTGCGAGACGAGACAAAACTTTTAGGATATTTTGCGAGACGCTTATTTTTCGTCTCGCGTCCATCCCTAGAAATAATGCAGTTATTAAGGCAATTTTAAATGATTTTCATCAAGTTAAATTAATTGGTTTAAGTTAGGGAAACCCCGCCAAATTTCAGAAAATTAAACTTTTTCATTTGTATTGCTAATTCTATGCTCCGATTGAAATGAGTTGGTGTTACGAGCGTATGAATAGATAATATTTTTTAATCCCGCCAAACAAGGTGTAATAAAATAGGAAGTCTTTATAAATATGAATGCTGTTTGAGATGAATGAGAATATTTTTTAAACCCAGTAAGACTAGCTGGTAATGCCTTTAAATTATTGCATTTATTGTCAAGTTTAATGTGTGATTCATTTTGGCTATTTGCCATCGACTGCCGACGTTAATTACGCCAAAATGGCAGTTCTAGCAAAGTAAACATAAATAAATCATTTCATATTCTATTTTTAACACTGCTACAGTTTCCGTAGCAACGGAATCCATTGTTGCCACTTAAGTTGTTCAATTTAATAATTAAGTGAAACCACTCATTTCTACAGCTCTTAAGACACAAAAAAGTGAAAACGCATTAAATATGAAACAAATAGAATTTTAACATATTTGCGCATTAAAAATAATCGAAGTTTTTTCAGGCAATTCTGCATATTTTTCATTTTATGTCCTTGGCGTGTCACGTCATTTTCACGCCATTGTTTTCTGTTTTGCTGTCAGATTATCCGGAGAAGCACATTACACGCTAACGTATGTGCTGCTTCGGCGGACATAAGGAAGCAATTTGTCGGTTGCGTATTTGCCTAACCCCTCTGTGTGTCTAAATTGAAGCAATGAAACTTTGTAGGCTTTTTTTTTTAAACTAGAAAAAGGCAGATTAACGTCGTTAACGTGGAAAAAATATATGAAAAACTATTTAATTGGTAGCCGTAATGCGAAATGATAATCGATTATTCACATGGGCAAAGCAACAAAATTTCGAAAGTATGAAAAGTCAGGAATATGAAATGAAAATCCAAAATAAATCACCAGAGACTATAGGATAAGCATCGTGTACGAGAATGATATTGCAATCATTCCAATGTACATAACAAAGGCGCTTGCAAGGAATACAAAATATAATATGAAATTAATTGCTCTTTCTTCCCATGGCTTTTGCGGAATCTTTCCGAATAACGGGATCCGATGTGCTTAGAATATTTCATATAAATTACTTATATCAGGGTGTCTACCGCTCCGGAAAATCCGGAAAGTCTGGAAAAAGCCGAGAAATTAGAAAATGGGTCCGGAAAGTCTGGAAATACGGAAATTTATAATAGGTCCGGAAAATTCACACAAAGAATCTTTTTTTTTTTTTTTTTTGTTTCGTGTCCTTTTTTTTTACGCTTTCTCTTTAATTGTCAGACTGGAAATCAAAAGCAACTGTAACACATTTTTCGGACCGCGAAAGCATCTAGCGATGTGTTTTATAAGATGGGAAAATGGGTGCTCATCAATCGTGACGGGAGTGTAAAAGACAAATTAGCTTACTTTGTAACTCATGGCTTAGGACCGTATTTCCCAGAACAGTTAGTTAATTCTATCAGAAAGTGCGACTACTTCTGTTTCTCAATGGATGAAAGCTTAATCCTGTATACTTCAGTTAAAATTGATTTCAAGAAGTTGTACAAAATATGCAAATATAAAGACAAGGGAGGGGGCATTGTGCAATTTCTCAAAGTAAAATGCACTGGTCAGGAATTTCTTTCCCGGGACCTCCCAAAAGTCAGGAAAAAGTCCGGAAATTGACTTTCAGAAATTTGGTAGACACCCTGTATATGTTAAAGTTCTATTTATTTTTTCATATATATTCCAGTTACTCCAGTTACAAGACCAAGAGCTCTAGAAACGATTTCAGATTTTGTTTAATATTGAATTTGACACTATGCAATTAATCTATGTTAAAAATAAAATATGAAATTAGTAGGGATCGACCGATACCACATTTTCGCCGATGACCGATACCGATACTTTACCTATAAATTCATTTTCAGAAATAGCCGATACCGATACTTTTAAGTTATGGTATCGGCCGATACCGATACTTAACCGATACCGATACTTTACATAATTTAATGTCATTTAAACCTACATCTGTTGGGCAGTTTTTGTACGAGAGTGTAGTTCTCGTTAAAATGAATAACAGAATGATGAAATTTGATCCCAGTAGAAAGCATTAATAAAAAAGCAGTGGATACATTGAAATGTGAATTTACAGTAGTTCTAGTCTTTTTTTTCTATTCAATCATGCCGACGAATGGGCGAATTTATAAAAAGTTGAGCTCTGGGAAGCGTCTTAGTGTGCAGATTCGGAATTCTTTCTCATCGCGTGTCTGTCGATGTAGTGGTCTAGAGTTTTGGGCGATTTTCTCCAGATGTTACGTGAATATGCGTTAGAGTCCCTTAAAAAGTCCTCCGCCCAAGCCCCCCCCCTTATAGGTAGATGCCCCTCATTTAGGCTTGACAGAACACAAACACGGGGGGGGGGTTAAAGGGTATATTAATAAGATAATCCATTTCATTTCCAGTGCCGACTGGTGCAAATATTTAATTCAGTTTTTCTCAGCCTCTATTTTGTCGCCTAATTGTTGCCATAAGCCAGATAAAAGGTTTCCATATTAGGCCCAAAACAGCTTCATGCTTGCCCTTACTATATGTGTCTTTGTTTATGGTTCGGCTCATGCCTCGATTTTGTGCTTACAAAATTAAACACATGAAATTTATTCAACTTCGAAGCTTGCAATTTTTATTTAGATTTTTAGCACTTGAGATTTCTTTCAATCACTGGTTTTTTGTCTACGCGAGCGCGTCGAGTCACTTTTTTAGCACTTGAGAGTGCTATTTCTTTCAATCACGGGTTTTTTGTCTTTAATTATAATTCTTTCACAAATGAAAATATTTTTTAGATTACTTAAACTGCATTAAATTGTGATAATGTATAAACTGTACAGTATTATGTAAGTACATATGTATTTAGATATTGTTCATTAAATACGTATGTAAATTCTTCCCTTAAAATGCATAAGTTCACATTAATTGTTGGTTTTATTTATCTGCTCCAATTATTTAACAACTAAGTGAATTATTAAATGTTTTAGAAAGATTTCTGTTTAATATGAACTCATATGATAATTTTTAAGTTCTTTTTGAAACTCCGAATATTTTGATTCTCCGGACAGGGTTAAGTCATATTTAATCCGGATGATCCATGTATTTGATCTTTTCCGTACGAAGAACAGGTACACACCGATTATTCCTGTGTTTTCCTTACATATAAACTAAATACTATTCACAAGAAATATGTTTTTTACCCCAAAATTTGAAATAAACTAAATAATAATTAGTATTACTTATTATACTAATATAGCTTTAACTTTTTTAATTAACAATACAAATAATTATTAGATGATATTGATAATTATTACACTTCTCAAAACAGAATGATACACAAATCCTGCGCTCTCTCATTAATCTGATAGATAATAAAATCATTAAATGTTTGATAATTCGTACTTTTGATATTTTGTAATGTTTAAAAAATGAATCATTTAACTTCTGGACCAACATAATTAATGTTCACGTGTGTCGCCAGTTTTCAAGTCACTGCCAAAAAGTTAACTTCTTTGCGACACAAAAAAGGAATAAATTGTTTTTACATATAGGTTTCGTTTATAATTTTAGTATCATTAATTTTGTCATTGAAACAGCTACAATATGAAGAAAAATATTTTTGCTCGTTTTCAAGCTACGCCTTGGAGGGTCTAAATAAAAGATGCTTAAAAAAGATGAGATTAAATGAAGGTTGAAGAAAAATCCAAAAATAATAAACTAAATTCAATTTTCAAGTCTTAAAAAAAAAGTTGCTACTTAAAGTATCCATATTTAATGAAATTGATCTTCACTGTTTTTGTTTTTATGATCATTGTTAACATGTTTTTCTGTGATTGATATGAACAAATTTTATCTGTTTTAATTCTAAGCTCTGAGCAGGAGCGGCGTGGCACGGTAAGCAAGGTCTGGGTGCCATCGTCGGAATGGGGGCCATTTCGAACTAAAACTGAGAAAATATTGATCTAGAACAGTGGTTCCCAAACTTTTTTGTCCTTCTCTTCAAAAATTCTTCAACTAGTTTTTTTTTTTTTTTTTTTTTGGCGACCCACTACTACATAACGATAACCAATATAGGCTATATAAAATAGTATAGTTTACTATATATATAAAATACTAAAATTTAATTTTTCCCACCCTTTTCGATCCACCGAAATTGATCCCGTGACCCAACAATGGGTCGCGGCCCATAGTTTGGGAACCACTGATCTAGAGCCTTTTTTTTTACGTTTGCAGAGGGGCACCATGGGGGGGGGGGTATGTCCGACAAACGTCATTCGGTTCAAACCCTATCCCCGTTTGCATGCGCAGAAATACGATTCACTTCGGATAGCAGAATGCTACTTTCGGTTTCAAATATTTTCGGCTGACTAATATTAAAATGTCTGTATCTGAAGTTCTATAAGCTAAATAGAAACAAATCCTCAAACGTATTTCGAAGGCTGAAATATTACACTTTAACACACATATGGGCAACCGCCGGCCCGCGGAACATTTGAAAACTCCGTATAAACGATTCAATATCTCATATAAATATCAATTATACGGCCCGCCACTTCACTAAAATCCGCAAGTTTGGCCCGCGACTTTTCTAATATCCTAAAGTTTGGCCCACAACTTTTCAAAGGTTGCCCATACCTGCTTTAACACTTTAAAGGGGGTCATCCCCTGAAATATTAAACGATGTCAGGGACCGTCTACCCCCATCATTTTTGACCGTCTACCCCATCAATTCTATATCATACCCAAGCCGAATCAGATGTCCTTGCACCAATTTCTTAAAATAAAAATTTAAAACATGTCTCTTAAGCGTGAAATCTGTATCAAGAGCTAGACATTCTCCAACAATATCAAAAGCCTATATATACAACAGAATCTCCCTATAACGAAATTTTTCATGGAAACGTAACTTTAAGGCTTAAATGACACTATAAACAATCTCCATATAACGAAGAGCTTATCTTCCCATAGTGAATATTTCAGATTTACCTTTGATTTTTTTTTGTTAGTTTTGAAGAAAATTTAAATTTTTGAACAGACCACTTAGTGGAAGAGTAACAGATAGTAAAAATGGAGACCAGGAAAGTGAAACTGACTCCGATAATGAAGACACTTTACCAGTGCCCGGTTATGACCAACTGGGGCAGCGGGCATTGATAGATTTGGGGGCCCCAAACTATGAAATTTCTTATATTTTTCATAAAATTTTGATATAAAAAAGAATATTTCAGAAAAAACATTTAAAATTGGGGGCACTGGGCAAAGTCCCAATTTGCACATATAATAATAAGGCCCTCCGCTTCACGACCAATACCACATCAAACTTTAATGCTTCAACCATTTAAAACCATTAAAAAGAGGTTTCCAAATGGAAGAAAATGTGCCTCACTCTATTTTCAGCGGACTTTTAAAATGTGAATATTTTTATGAAAATTTAAAATCACAGAATGCAAAACAATAAAAAATAACGGAATTTTGAAGTAAAATAAAAGTAAGTGCAATACATATTTTATTCCCTAAATTCGTGGATTGTCTTTACTTTTGAACATTTGATTCATACAATAAAAAGTAAGAAACCGTAAGTTTAACAAATTTATAATAAATACCAATTTATTTTTAATTGAAAGTCATAATTTAATACTCGTAAACATCGAAATTAAACTGAAAAAGTTTGTAATATTTGCCGAGCGAGTTCGTTATAGAGGAGATTCAATTGTGTGCATAAATATATGAATGAATTTTTTTTCGAGTCAACACAGTGAGAAAATAAACTTTCATAAAACTGGAATAAAATTATAGCCTACCTCTCGACATTTGTTTTTTGCAATCCTTGCAGATAGCGTATTTAGTGTTGGGCACCAATTCAAAATGATTTAGAAGAATAGACGATTGTCCTGTTAAACTGTCATCTAACGATTCTTCGTCCATTATTTCGACCACACATGGTGATACGACATACATTTAGCGATGGTTAGAATAAAAAAAATAATAAAAACACAGTTCGAAAACACTCGCACAAACAAATGTGCCAATGAAACGACGCCTCTCATCTCATTACCAAAATAAAGATTCTAGAATGGTGTTGCGCCTGCGTTGTTTCCTCTGAAAACGAAGTATCGGTTGAAAAGTATCGGTGAAAATGGATGAAAGCAACAGAAACCGATACTTTCCCGATACTTTTAGAATCGAAAGAACCGATACCGATACCTAAAAAAATTGGAGGTAACGGCGCCGATACTATCGGTTGCCGATACTATCGGTCGATCCCTAGAAATTAGTTATTTATTTAGCATAAATTGGCAGTGAGATCAACGTTAGTTTTATGTAACAAGTGTGCTACTGTATTAAGAGTTCATTAAGGGTAATAAGCTCTTCCGCTTAAGTTACGTCACAAATGTTTTCATTTACGAAAGCGACAAGATCTTCACGGAAACAGGATGCATTTTTGGTTTCTGAACGTACAATGTGCATCGATTGTTCTGTGTAGGTTTTTTAAATTTGGGTAAAATTTAATAAAGTCATCTGCAACATAACTGTGCTAATGCATTGTCCACGCTTTACGAAATGCAAGATAAGATAAAATAGTATTCAACATCATGCAATGTTATTCATATGGTATGTATGAATGCTATAAATTAAACCTAAAAAAGATAATTATATGATGTAATTATAAGGCATTTTTCGAAAGAGAAAAGTTTCGTCTGCATACCATAAAGTTCTTACTTTTCTGATCGCCAGTGACAATGACGTAGTTTTTGTATCATCATGTTGCAATCGTCTCAAATTTCCACTCATGGAGTCAGCTTTACGTCAGAATTCCAGCAATTTTTCACTATTAGAGATTCCTATCACTGGGTTTAATTCGAATTATATGTGTAAGGAAAATATTCGTCTCCTACCGTGCGGAGAACGGGTAAGCAGCTAGTCTTATCTTATATATAATAAAATCCGAGAGTAAACATTGTATGTAGCTATGTAGGTAGGTTTGTGACCACCGATCTTCTTGCGCGCGTCTCTCGATCGCATTGCGCCGAGACGGTTGGTCGCAGGACCCACGGAATTTTGCATACTACTTCACTGGGGCAGATCCTACCACGCCTCGGAGCGATTTTTTCGAAATTCGAATTAGAAAATGTTTTATTTTATGTTTTGTCCGATTTTTAGCGATTTTTCTTGCATAATACGTGATAACGCCGGTCATTGCACTCGCAATAAAACGATATTTGCATCATCGGATAGAGGAGAAAATTTAATTTCGAAAACACTTTGTTTTGACTATGTAACATATTTTGCCGATTTTGGGGAATTTTTAAAAAGAATTTCTCTTTTGACGACGTTTGCGTAAAAATAATTTTAAAACTGTTGCATCTATCATTCTATCTGTCATAGCTTTTTTATATTTCGGCAAAAGACGGAGCATATATTTCGCCCACTTTTAAAAGAGGAACGGGGGAAAAATATAAATTAGGAGATTTTTTACGAATTTTTATGTAAAGAAGGATTTTGAATTCAATAGTAGCTGCTTCCCTATAGTATAAGATTTCGGTATGATATCTTCTGCTATGGTAGTCTTGGAAACAGTAAAAATGAATAAAATTGCCAGTTGAAAAAAATAAATAAAATTACTTTAAAATAACTCAGTTTTCACTTGTGAAAACTGCGTCATTTTTATGTAACGAGTTTAAAGCAACTTTCAACACTCAATCAGAATAACAGATTCACAAGCAAAACACACGGCACGTACGAAATAATTCCATATTTTATATTACGTTGCCAGAAAAATAATTGAATGATGTTTTTTCAACAATGAATTGCCAATTATTTTCGATTGAGCTTTTAAACGAGATACGTTTTCGAATCGCAAGAAATATTTTGCAGTGCTAAATACGTCAATCTGACAAGAATTATGCATAAAAATGTATGCAGAGCTGTTTTAATGGCAACGATAAAGTGAAACGATTATCGTTTTTGCTAATGTGTAAATTGCAAAGAATCGCCAAACAATAAAAGACTACATTCGTAGCAAATATCTAAACCGTTTCTTTAAATTAAGCATTAAAGATGGAAAAACGAAAATATATTGGTATCAGTAAAAGATCGTATAAGTAATAGTTAGTAGATATGCTAGGGCAATATTGATCAAAGCACAAAATACTGCATTAATAAATACTTCGTAAAACTATTCGTTTCTATTCGTTTTTCAACAGCCGTCTTACATCACAGCTAACTAAACATTAAATAATTTTAAGTCGCGTAAATATATCCCGCGGTAGTTTCCACAGAAAAGACTGTACCTGAACTTTTTTTTTCTTAGAGATTCTGTTTTGTCAGAAGTAGTTATGGTCACATTGTAGGAAAATGTTCTCTTCTTCCCTTGCGAAGAGCGGGTACACAACTATTTAATTATAAAATAAAACGGTTCTTCACATCATGTAGTATCTAAGGTATTAATGGTATAACTTAAATCTAAGAAAGAGTATGATGTAGAAATGAGACATTTTGAAAGTTAGGAATTTTCGCTGCGAACCGTCAAGCTTTTCTTTCTCTGATCGCGAATGACAGGGACATAGTTTTTTGTGCGATAAATATCACAATGGTCTCAGGTCAGTATTTATGCTAACTTATTGAATAACTAATTGGCAACTTTACGCCAAGAGTCAAATCATTTTGCTTATTTTTAGATTCCAAATCCCTGGAATCAATTCGAACTATACATATAAGAAAAAGTTTCGTTCCCTACCGTGCGGAGAACGGGCACGCAGCTAGTATATATAATAAAATCCGAGAGTAAACATTGTATGTAGCTATGTAGGTAAGTTTGTGACCACCGTTCTTCTTGCGCGCGTCTCTCGCTCGCATTGCGCCGAGACGGTGGGTCGCAGACCTACCGAATTTTGCATACGGCTTCACTAGGACAGATCCTAACATGCCTCGGAGTGATTTTTTCGAAATTCGAATTAGAAAATGTTTTATTTTATGTTTTGTCCGGATTTTTAGCGATTTTTCTCGCTTAATACGTAATAACGCCGGTCATTACACTCGCAAGAAAACGAAATTTACATCATCGGATAGAGGAGAAAACTTTCTTTTAAAAATTGTTTGTTCGGACTGTGTAACATAATTTTCAGATTTTTGGGAATTTTTCAAATAAAATTAAATTTGACGCTGACTTTCGTAAAATATTTTTTTAATTGCTGCATCTTGAATTCTATCCGTCATAACTTTTTTATATTTTGTCAAATGACGGAGCATACATTTCGCCCTCTTTTAAAGAAAAACCAGAGGAAAATATAAATTAGGAGATTTTTTAAGAATTTTTAAGTAAAGAATTATTTTCATTTCAATAACAGCAGCTTAAAATTTTCGGTATATCTTGCGTTTTGGTTGTCTTGGAGACAGTAACAATTATTAAAATTGCCAGTTGTAAAAAATAAATAAAATTCTTTAAAATAGCTGAGTTTTCGCATGTGAAAAGTGCGTGATTTTGATGTCATACGTTTAAAACCTCTTTCGAAACTCAATCAGAATAACGGACTCACAATAGAGATGAGACGGGCTCGGGCTCTGTAATTCACAATTGCGTTCGGGCTCGGGCGGGCTCGGGCTCGTGAAAAATTTCTCCTTTATTGAACATACTATTTGAAACAGATTTTAAAAAGTGATTCATGAGGAAAATAAAAGTACAGTCAACTCCGGTTATAGTGAACCTCTGAGGACCATCCAATTTCGTCCACTATATCCGAAATTCACTAAAACCCAAGTGTCTTCATGATGGATAGAGATACTGTGTGTGAATTGGAACTAATGGTTTGCATTCACTATAGCCGATGGTTCACTATATCCAGGTTCACTGTAATCGGAATTGACTGTACTTATAAAAAATAAAATAGCGGCACTGGCGCCTAGAAGGTGCGTTAAGCTCTTTGGATATTTCAGAACGGCCGGCGGCTTATATTCATTAGTTAGTCATGAGATCCGACATTAGTTGATAAACATATGGATAAATAAAGAATTAGAAAGTGCATTGAGAGTTTGCAACTCTATTTGTCTTTAACTTGCACAAACGGCAAAATTCATTGTATTCTATCAATGAAGTCATTGGATTTTTTTTAATCTTTAACGGAAATTTCGGGCTCGGGCGGGCTCGGATTAAAAGTCCTCGGGCTCGGGCGGGCTCGGACTTCAAAAAATGAGCCCGAACTCATCTCTAACTCACAAGCAAAACATACGCCACGCATGAAATAATTCTATATTTTACTTTACGTTGCCAGATAAATAATTGAATGCTTTTTTTTCACCAGTGAATTATCCAGCATTATTTTCGATTGAGATTTTAAACGGGTCACGTTTTCGAATAGCAGGAAATATATTGCGGTATTAAACAAGGCCTGATTATGACCAACAGTGGGCCCCGGGCATTGATGAATTTTGGAGGCCCCCATGTATGAAATTTGTTTTATTTTTCATAAATTTTTTTGTAAAAAAAGGGCAATATTTGAAATTGGGGGCCATTTCGTGCAGGAGGCCCCATGGCAAAGTCCCGATTTGCCCATGATATAATAGGGCACTGGTGCTAAATACACCAATCTGACAAGAATTATGCGTAAAAATTTATGGAGAGCTGATTTAGTGGCAACCATAAACTGAAAGGATTATCGTTTATGCTGATGCGTAAATTGCAAAGAATCACCAAAGAGTTAAAGCTTAAAATCGTGGCGAATATCTAAACAGTTTCTTTAAATTAAGCATTAACGGTTGCAAAACGACAGTATATTGTATTGGTATCAGTAAAAGATAGTATAATTAATAGTAAGTAGATATGCTAAGGCAATATTGATCAAAGCAAAATATACCGCAGTAATAAATATTTCGTGAAACAGCCTTCTATTCATTCTTCAACAACCATCTTACATCCCAGCTAACAAAATAGTAAGTAAGTCTACGTCGCGTTAATATATCCCGCGGTAGTTTCAACAGAAAAGACTGTAACAGAACTTTCTTTTTTCTTGGAGATTCTGTTTTCTCACAAGAGTTATGATCACATTTTTTAGGAAAATGTTCTCTTCTTGCCTTGCGAAGAGCGGGTACACAACTATTTAATTATAAAATAAAAAGGTTCTCCACATCATGTAGTATCTAAGGTATTAATGGCATAACTTAAATCTAAAAAAGAGTATGATGCAGAAATGAGACATTTTGAATATTAGGAATTTTCACTGCGAACCGTCACGCTTTTCTTTTCTAATTGCGAATGACACCGACATAGTTTTTTGCGTCATAATATTAACAATGGTCTCAGGTCAGTACTTATACTAACTTTACAAATAATTAATGAGTAACTTTACGCCACGAGTCAAATCATTTTGCTTATTTTTTGATCCCAAATCACTGGAATCAATTCGAACTATACATGTAAGAAAAAGTTTCGTTCCCTACCGTGCGGAGAACAGGTACGCAGCTACTGCATATATGTGAGTTGCAGTAGTCGTAACCCCCCCCCCCCATGAAAAATTTCTGGCTACGCCCCTGGTGCTTTGGTCAGAGGACTTTAAGGGATTCTAATCACTATTTGCGAAAAGGTTTTATTAAGAGTGAAAGGATTATAAAGTCCACGTGCCCTATCTTTATCTGATTACATAAATGATCAAATTCATTCATTAATATTGAGTAAATAATAGTGAAATTGCTATCAGATTATTTTGCACAAGTACTAACATCAATGGCTTTTTTTTTTTTTTTTTTTTTTTTTTAAATGAATCGATTTCTTTGAAAGTGTGACATGAATGAACGAACTTTAAATGCAAGATTAAATGTTATAGATGGTTTAAAATTGTTTGATAACAACCCCTCTAATGTACCAATTACAAAAGAGCTGCTGAATACAGCCCAAAATGCTCATCACAGCTATACACTGTACTGTAAGGAGCAGAAAAGAAAGTGAAAGAAAAAAAGTAGTAAAGAAAAGAGATGCAGAAGAAGTAGAAAATAAAATTAAAGCAAAAAGGATAAAAGATGATTTAAAACATGATTTAAAAGAAGCTCGAAAAAAATACCAAGAAAAAAAAAAGAAGAGAAAAATTATTTGAGGAAGCCTGTAAGAGGCTAAAAACAGCAACCTCAAAAGGTAATATTCAGGAAATTCATTTGGCTCAAGGAATGATGGAAGGTGTTGAGAACCTAAAGTGCGAAAAAATACAAACTTGAAAAAGAAGTTTTAAACCTTGAAAAGAGTATCGAGAAGTAGACATCCAGCCTAATTTCAAAATTTGTAAAGGAAAAATGAAATTTGAGTAGAGAATAATGCCAAGACCAAAATTATATTCAGTGTTGTATTTTTATTATTATTTTGAATGTAAAATACTAGACTAAATAAAAAACTAAGAATTTTTAGTTCAAACTAAAATTTTTAATTTCAACTTTACCACCAAAGCCTTCCATTTATGTAGTATTTTTTTTTTATTTTATTGCAAAATGAGCAATTAAACTAAATTTTTTATTTTAATGTCTAAAAAAATTGTATTGATTAACAAAAGCACTCAAAAAATAACTGTTATATGTCGGGCCATATAGCTGTTTCAATCTTCAGTAGAAATATAAGTCCTTCACAGTCCAGTCTCTCTCCTAGACTGTGAATGAAATATATCTACAGAGAAGAAGCTCGAAATTTTTCTGATCGAAACAGCTATATGGCCTGACTTTTAGTTTATCATTTTATTTTTAGTATTGTCTGTAAAATATACTTCTAACAAAGTAAGCTTCACATCAGCGACCGCGGAAGTACTCTATGACGGGGGGGGGGGGGGGGCAAACTTGTTTAGTCACCCTCTTCCTTCAGTCTCCGGCCCCAACTTCCTCCAGTCAATCAACTAGTTATAAATAAGACAAAACGGAGATGACTAGGTCAAACAAATAACAGGTTCATAGTCAGTTGCAGAAAGGTTCATTAAAGTTAAAGCTTCTGCTTCTTTAAATTTATTGCTGACTCTGTCAACAAGATTAAAAGGGTCAGCAATAGATTTAAAGAAGCTTTAATTTTAATGGATCTTTCTGCAACTGACGGTCAATAAATAAAAACTTTTTTTTTAAATATTGCTTTATTGCATTCATTGAACGATACCAAAAACGTTGCGTCTCTCAGCCGTCTTTGACGCAAATTCCCTAAGAATTTCATTTAAATCTAAACTAAATGTTTCCTCCTTAAACACGTGCAGTATTGCTAGATAAGTAAGTCTTCTCTGCTTCATTGGTAGTCGGAGGAATGTTCCGATGCGTCGGAGGGCACTCAGAGACCTTTCACACGACGTAGACGTAGCTGGCACGGTGACAAGACTACTAATTTTTCTACTTCATTAATCATTGCTCTTGAAACTTTAGGTAGATTAGCCAGTTCTCTTGCGTACTCTCGGACAGTCTTCACGAGAGGTATTGCTTTCTTAGCTATCTTCATTTGCAGTGCTAGTGAGTCAATATCAAAATCAGCTGCGTGAACGCCTAATTCGGCCTGGATGTAGCTTGCTGATAATTCCTTTGAACGGTTAAGTAGAACAGATTCGAGCTGGGCGAGGCGATTCATTCCAGGCTGTTCAAACCTTCTTTCCAACTCGTTTTTAGACCAGTCTAACACTGAAATAAATTTTTGGCAGAGACTTTCCCTGGGCGACAACTGCACAGCTGGAGCTCTGCCACTGAAGCGTTTTGGAGGGGCTCGGGCACGGGGCGTAGTAGGCATAGTGAGTTCCATATTTTGATCGGTATTAGCCTTTTCCATATCTGTCCATATACGATTAAAATCGTGTTCACCCATCGAGTAGTACACATTCCACAATGACCGCGCAAATTGTTGCGTTCCGGTAAATCAACACTCTGCAGGGCCTTAGCACATATACTTTAAATTCCGTCAAAACAAAAAAGGAAATAACGGTACAAACAAAATAGTAGGTTCGTATTTCTACACGCAGACGCAATGCACTGAACCGTCTCGGTCTCGGTGGCGGGCGTCTCGTCTGAACTAGAGATGGGCGGTTCGACTCATTTTACTGATTCGAATCTCGACTCACTCACTACTTCGATGATTCGAATCAGTGATTCGAATCTTGAATCAATAAAACAACTAAAGAAATTTTCCCTCTCTCTGCGCCGAAAGCCGTACTATTTAAACACCCTTCACCCATTCATCGGGTTTCTTCTCCGCTGAGTTCTCGGGCAGTTAGCATCTCTCTCTCCTTGCTCCAGTAAAACTAGTGTTTAAACTGCCCGAAATGAAAATTCAGGGGAGATTCGTATGACCCCCTGGGCCTGTAAGATTAAAAGGTTAAGTTTGGTGTCAAAGTATTCGAAATTTTATGTATCGATGGGGGTATATGTCTAGGGGGGGTCGAGAATCAATAAAAACGCGCTCCGATGGATAGTTTCCGAGATATACGTTAATTAATTATGGTAATTAGACTAATTAACCATGATTGAGGCTTAAAAGGACTGCAAACATGTAGAAATTGGCTCTGGGATGGTTTCCAGACTTTGGAGATGCCGTCGGAGGAGGCTAGTGTTTAAAATGACCAAATTGAAAATATAGGGGAGCTTCGTATGACCCCCTGGGCCTGTAAGATTAAAAGGTTAAGTTTGGTGTCAAAGGATTCGAAATTTTAAGTATCGGTGGGGTGTTGAGTCTAAGGGGGGTCGAGAATCAATAAAAACGCGCTCCGGTGGATAGCTTCCGAGATATACGTTAATTAATTATGGTAATTAGACTAATAAACCATGGAGCTGTTTTTTCTGCGATGAGAGAAGAAGAAGCTTTCCGAGAGAAAGCAGTAGCAAAAGCATCACAAGCTGGTATTGATCTCAGGATTTTCTTATCGCCGGCCTCAGAGGCGTAGCCAAGGGGGGGGGTTAGGGGGGTCATAACCCCCCATGAGGAATTTTTTGCCATACAAAATGTATATTCTTCACTACATTATCATACACACGTATACATATATATGAGTTGCAGTAGTCATAACCCCCCCCCCATGAAAAATTTCTGGCTACGCCCCTGGCCGGCCTGTATTTTTGCCCTTTATCGAATTCGAGATTTCACTGAAATGAAAATGGGAATATCGGATATTTGATGTTGAAATAAAACCGATATGTCGATTTTTGGCCCAGTCCTACTGAGGGGCTGCTGCCCCCCCCCAAAAAAAATGGGACCCTTTACTTAGCTTACAATTGAACTTTATCTTTAAATTTGATACCCAGCCCACCCCGAAATAAAATCCTGGCTACGCCACTGTCAATAACACTAACTACGCCACTGCTTTAGACCCTATTTTGTATTTCTCTGAATTACGAAAGAAAATAAAATCATTCCCCTTAAACGAAAAACAAGGTAAAAAAAAAAAAAAAACGAAATCTGCTGCAATAAAGCGAAATGTTATTTTGCTTACTACAAAGTCCTTTTGTGAGAGCGCTTAATACCGCCCCTGTATCCTTCATTAAAAGTGACAAGCACAATCCTAACTTTATTTCATTCTATTTCCCTTCACATGAAAATCCGCCACCATGTAAACTTAACGTTCCGTTTTTTTTTTTTTTTTTTTTTTTTTTTGAGGGTGGGGGCAGGGGGACATATATTGAAGTTAAAAGTAGAAAAGGGATGTTTCATTAAATTTTAAACAAATATTAAATCAGCCAGACAAGTTGGAAGGAGGGATTTTCTTAATTTTTTTTTCGGGGGGGAGATTGACCCCTCTTGCCCTTAGGAAGTAACGCCTATGCCCCCCGCCAAAAGCAAACGATGTTCGACCCACTCCACACCCACAGACAGATAAAACTTTAAATCCGACCACCAACCAAGAAATGAAACACCAAAGATTCGAAAAAAAAACTTCAATTAAATGAAACATCCTTTCAACTCTTTTCGACTCCTTTCGACTCTGAGTCGATAGAAGATTCGAAAAAACCCCTCCAATTAAATGAAACATCCTTTCAACTCTTTTCGGCTCCTTTCGACTCTGAGTCGATAGAAGATTCGAAAAACTAACGAATCTCAACGATAGTATACAATCACCGAAACAGAGTGAAACACTGAATCAGTAAAGATTCGTTGCTGCACCAACTCAGTGACCAACTCACCCACACCCACTCATTTACTGTTTCAAATCATCTATCGACTCAGAGTCGTAAAGAGTCGAAAAGAGTCGAAAAGAGTCGTAAAGAGTCGAAAAGAGTTGAAAGAGTAAGGGAAAATCTCTGGGAACGGCAAAGGGAAAATAAGTTTTTCTTCCCTTCGCACTTGGAATGTATTTCCCTTGAGGGCTTGAGATTCGAATCAGTAGAGAGTGAGTGTAAAGACTGAGCCACTCAGTACCAAGATTCGAATCACTGATTCGACTCATCGAATCATTGGCCATCTCTCGTCTGAACGAAATGGCGTGCAGCGCGGAGCTAGCCGATGACGAGGAGCGAGCGAGACAGAGATAAAAGTCTCCCTCACAACACAACACATGTCGTCACCGCCGGGCCGCCGCACACACAATGCGCGCCGGCCGCCACCCTATCATACATTATTGCGTCTTCTTCCGCCTCAATATAAAAAATGTCCTCGAATGCTTTGATTATTTAAATAATCAAAGCTCGAATGTTATCGCTTGACAATTTTTCTTGTATACAACAAACACTTTTTCATTTATGAAAAAATGCACAGATAATCCTTCATTACCAGGTAGTAAAATTGGAGGGGGCGCGCCCCCCCATTTGATTTTAGGGGGGCATTTGGCCCCCTCTGCCCCCACTTCCGCGGTCGCTGCTTCACATAGTCATTCTTTTTTCACATATATAACGTATACTTAAAAAAAAATTTCATGTGTAGTCACTTTTTTTCATAAAAATGGTCACTTTTTTTGCAAAAATAGTCACTAAATCAACTTTTTTTGAGTGATTAAGTGGCTCTGACCCCTGCGATTGGGAAATTAAAAATTTGTGCAAGAGGGTCAAATTCTTTCCGATTTCTGAAGGGTCGGGAGTTATTTTATAATTATGTAATTACGAATATTACACAACAATAATTAAGACTTCTTGCCTGTTTAGAAAATCCTTTGCCACCGCCCACGATAGGAAATACTATCGTGTCCCCCCCCTCTTTTTTTTTATTATGTAGCGCACTTGCAATTTATTTTTTCCTTGGACACGTCTTAGCTAAACTGGCGTTCTTATTACAGAATATTTCCAAATGTTATGCATATAATGCTGCAACTAGAGGTCAAGTCGCCCGGGACAAACCTTTGTTTTGGCGCTCCCTTCTTTCCATTTCAATTTTGACGTAACAGCACTATGCCTGGGGCAAGTGTCCCGTTTCCTCTCCACTAGTTGCAGATTAGCATATATACAGAGAGAAAAGTTGCAGTGACGCTGAACACAATAAAATTTGAATCTAAAACGGAATGTTTTCGGTCGTTTTCGGGTCCGAAAATTGGCGTAATTATTAAAAATTTGTCGGCAAAACGGATTCCCGTTATTTTACGATTACAAAATTTTACGATTACAATTTTTTTATGCTTTTTTTGTTTTGTTGTTGCTGTTGAAATAAAGCATAATGGCTGCCTTACACAATTTTTGTAAAAGTGTAGATTTCATTGAGTGAAAAAATTTGGTTTCAACATTTGTTTAATCATTTGCTTTAAAAAATTGCTATTAAGAAAACACATTTTCGGACATAAAAGTATGTTTATAAAAGCTCCCCTTTTGTGTTTGTAGACAATAATTACAAAAGTTGCCCTTTTTGTGTGATATGATATGTGCCCTTTTCCTGTAATCTGCACCCTGCCCTTTTCATTTCTAGAGTGATCCCTGGGCCTAGGACCAATATTTCTCGAGATTTCTGGAAAACGCTATAGAAACCACAGGGAAACCCAAAACTCCGCACCTATTGTTCTAGTTTACCGATTTTGATGCAACAAAATGCAAAATTTAAGTATTTGAAGCGTAGAATACTGTTGCGGAATTACTCTGCTACTCCTGGGGTTCGTCGTTCTAAAGTCCAGTTGGTGTATAAAGTTCAAGTAAAAAGTCTCTTGTCAGGATGGAACACAAACTTTATTGCTTCTAGAACTTCGTAGAACAATCAGCTGTACACAATTCACAAGCACAATCTAGCAGTAATGTGCTTTTAACAGTTCGATTAGATCAGAAGCTCTCACAAATGCTGTATTTCTCACACAAAATAGAACACTTTCACTGGCAAGAATTCAGCGAAAATATACGAGAAATAACACTAACAGTCTCTCAAGACTCAGCGATGAAGAATTTACACACAGCACTTAAATTCAAAGCTTCACAAACAGCGCGAAACACAGCTTCCTTCACAAAGCAAGCGTATTCACTCTCTCAAAGCTTGATCAACACTGAACTGTCGGGGCAGCGCGCCGGTTTATATAGGGGAGGCAGAAACTGCGGGAAGCTTCTAGAGGAGTATATTTCTTGAAGATTCTACATAAAGCGAGAATATTGATTACGTCATAGAAGAGAAATGTTAGGTTATTATGCGTTTTTAATGCAGGAAAAACAACTTCCAGGCCCCATTGGGAAAATCGCGCCAAATGACCAAAAAGTCGCCAAGCTTGGCGACTTTTGGTGAAATATCGCCAAATTTGGCGCCAAAAATAAGTCCTCAAAAGTGAAGAGATCTAAGCTCTAGGACTAATATTTCTCGAGATTTCTAGAACCTCCATTGAAAAATAATGGCAAATCGAAACCTCCATATCTCTGGTTCTAATTGGCCGATTTTGATGCAACAAAAAGCAAAATTTATCTATTTGAAGCGTAGAATACGAATTTTAAACTATTTTAAGCCCGAGAGCAGCGAGTTGCCCCGAAAATTCGTAACAATACGAATGTTAAACTATTTTTAAGAGCCAGGAGACAGAAAATTGCAACATTGCCCCTTGCCCAAGGACTGCACATCCCGGCAGTACAATCCCCCAGTTAGGAGGTCACAAAATATCTACTGTGTATAACCTTTAACAAGATCTTAACATAATATAAGCAAGTAATCAATAAACAAATATACACTAATAAATAAATAATGAACATAATACATAATTACACACTAATAAGTAATAAACATTATATATAAATACACATTAATAAAAACCAATATATTACAAATATGAACGCTCATGGCATAAGTGCTGAGTAAAATTGAGTTGAAAGAAAAGAAAGAGAAGAGAGAGAGAGACACGAAAGAAATTGGAGACCAAAGAAAGGTGGAATTACGCCATAGTGACATAGGTCTAATATTCAAATAATTAATTACAGTCGCGGTAAACGGTTAGCCGATCCTAATGAATGACTCTTGGTTTCGAGTTGAGTGACTTAGAATCCATACGACGACATCGTTCAGTATGTTTAGGACTGTGTAAGGACCGTCCCACGGTGATTGCAGCTTGGGGAACAGGCCTTTCCGTAGAGTAGGATTCCATAGCCAAACATTGTCACCTACATTAAACTTGTGTCCTGTAGCTTTTCTGTCGTAGAGAGTCTTCATCTTCTCCGTATTTAGGCTGATCCGCTCTCTAGCAAAATGATGCATGTCTTCAAACCGTGCCCAAAGATTTTCCATGTATTCCTCTGGATTTATCTGGAGGGCGACCAAACACTAGATCGGCAGGAAGACGAAGTTCTCTTCCAAATAGCATCTGGGAAGGTGGGAAGACAGTAGTCTCATGGACCGTACTTCTATAGGCCAGCAGGAAGAGTGGGAGCTTCTTGTCCCAGTCCTCTTGATTCCTAGATACCAGGAGAGAGAGTTTGTTCAAAATAGTGCAATTAAACCTCTCTACCATGCCGTTGGATTGTAGATCTAAAAATGTAGTCTGGGTTTTGTATATTCCGAGAAATTGACATAGTCCTTTAAAAACTGCAGAGGTAAACTTCGTTCCTTGGTCGAAATGTAGATGCAAAGGTGTTCCATACCTGGAAATCCATTCCTGCACCAGTACCTTTGCTACGGTCATAGCTTCTTGCTCGGGAATAGGAAAGGCTTCGGGCCATTTAGAGATATAATCTATGAGAACTAGGATGTACTTGATGCCATCCGAAGTTTGCGGAAGAAGTCCCAAAATGTCGAGGGCAATTCTTTAGACGGCGTTCCTACATTATAACGATGTAGTTTTCCAAAGCTACGTTGTTCGGGCCTTTACGGGCAGCACAGGCGTCACAAAGCTGACACCATCTCTCGACATCTTCCCGAGCCCTAGCCCAGCAGAGGCACTCGCAAAATTTCTGCAAGGTCTTCATTATGCCAAAATGGTCCCCAGTTAAGCCATTATGCAGCTCTTCTAGAACCTTCAAAATCCTCGAACGAGGGAGTATTAACTGCCATCGAAACAATTTGTCGTTGTCCGACTACCTTTTACGATACAGGGGTGCCAACTGTGTGGCTGCTCCGGGGCTCAAGCACCCATAGAAAAAAGCACATGTGCGGAGCATCCAGAAAATTTTAAAGAACAGTCTTAGTTACTTTTTCAGAAAAAATCAGATGGTCATCATTTATAAAGTTATTTTATAATTTTTTAGTACAGCTTATCACAACCTAACATCAATCACGGATGAAAGGGAAACATGATTGTTACAAAAATAGCTTTTTTGTTAAGAATACGAAATTCATACCATATTGCTTTTATCGTTTTTGCTTGGAGCAAAAGTTCACAAAAAATAAATAAAATAGGTTTCAATGCTTGTAAAAATTCTAAAATAAATTTCTACTATTTGTCAGTTATGTATATGGGTGCTTAAGAATTTAAACAGAGTCTTGGGGAAACAAAGATCGATAGATACTGAGCTGCTTTATAATTCTAAACAAAGATTAAATTGATCTAAGGACTTGTATAAATATCAAATAAGAAAATTAAAAAAAAAAAAAGGTCCAAACATTCCTCAACTCCCCTAGCCCATGAAATATATTCTGTCTAGAGCACCCACAAAAATTTTGTACAGTCGGCGCCTCTGGCTCTACCATAAACACAGCGGAATCAAATTTCAATTGGAGTGAATTCCAATCGGAAACGAATTTCAGCAAAAACTCCTTTCCACAGATTCTGTTATCAGTACTACGAGAACATTGGAATCGCCCATTGGTATGTGAATTCCGGAGATTTCACATTCCGGTGGGAGGGACTTCAGTTGACCAACTGGAGAATGCAAATGTCACTTGCCGCGCATAAGCCACACAATAAAACTGAAGTAAAATTATAACCTGCCTCTCGACATCTGTTTTTGAATTCGCTGCACATCGCACATTTACAGTTAGGCTCCAAATCCAAATATTTTAACAGAACAGACGATTGTCCTGTTCCACTGACAACTAACGTGTCCCATCCATACTTTCTTCCACACTTGATGATGGTACATCCATATTTAGTGATGGTAAGGGGGGGGGGGGAAAGGAAGAAAACACAGTTCGAAAACAGTTGCACAAACAAATATGCCGATGAAACGAAGCATCTAATCTCATCACCAGAATAGATTCTTAAGTAGTATTGCGCCTGCGTGGTTTTTCTTCTGAAAAGTTAAGCATCGGTAAAAAGGGGTGAGGGTATCGGGAACCGATACTTTTGAAATATGAAAAAACCGATACCGATACCTACAAAAATAGGAGGTATCGGCCGATCCCTATTAATTATTTTAATAATATAGCGAACAAGGACTGATACAAAAATTTTATTTCAGGCAAAGCCAGCTCAAAGCTTGAATATCTGAATTCAGAATTGCACGAAATATGTGGGGGATATGTAAATGGAGTGCACGCAAAGTTATAGCTAGGGCCATGAGTGACCCTGGCAAAATTTAAATTTTGCTCCAGCCGCCATGATATTTTCTAAGAAAAGCCTATTGGAACATAAAGTCTCCAATAGGCACCTCCCTGGCCTACTGGAGGCCAGCTCCAGTAAAAAATTTGTCATAGATTTGTTTGTGTAAATTTTATAGCAAGCATAATTCAAATGTATATATATATATTGTACAGAGAGATAAGAGAATGAAATGAAACTAAACGCATTTACACACTTTATTCTCAGATACAGTTTCATGAAACTACATAATTAATGAATTTATAATGATGTTAGGTGCGTGCCCTACCCCGCCCCTCCTGTATCCGCTCTTGAAACTAATCTTTTTGTATCATTTCAGTAGAACGTTTTTAAAAGCCCACTGTGAGTACCCTCTGACTGCAAGCATTGATATTCGCGCCCATGGAGTCAGTGGAGTAACACGGGAGAGGCAGAGGGACGTTGCTTGCAAGAAGCTGAAAATGAAAAGAAATTAGAATAGAACGGCAAATAGGGAGACCACATAGACCCCACCAGAAGTTGGGAGCAGCAAGGCGGAATGTAAAAGGTATGGGCAGAGGCGTAGCTAGGGTTACCAGCGCCCGGGGACAACTGAAGATTTTGCGCCCCCCCTCCACCTCCCCCTAAAAAGGGAAAGGGCAAACCCATAAAAGTTCTTCAGAAAACTGTAATATCTGAAAATTAAAAAAAATTTTAAATAAAAAAAAGTGATTAAAAAATACAATTATTTAAAATACGTTAAATCCCCCACCCCCTTCCTTTCTTGATTGCATTTTGGCTTGTTTGCCGATTACAGCTACTTTCTTTTAACATCAAAACCTTCTGTACCATGTTGCCATACCATTTACCCATAGAAGCCCATTATCAACGTAATTCGTTATGTGAAAAAAGTGATAGAAATAATCTGAGGACAACTTTTAAGAATAAAACATTTTAATTCATTAACTGACAATTTTCTATTTTTTAAAAAAAATTCCCTTTTAACTCTCCACATTCAGGCGGGCTTTAGTCCCTACCATTGGGGGGTGGGCATATGTCAGTGATACAAAAATGTTTTATCCTTCTTCAGCAGTCGAATTAACTATATTTAACATTTATGTCAGGTCAAAACAAATTTATACTTGCTTTACCATGTATCTCGTATAGTGATTTGCACTTCGATAGATTATGCACACCAGCTAATAATGAATGTACGTATGATGGCATTTATTTTCTACAATTCGAATATTTTACTGACCCGATTACCAAACGGATCAAAATGAATTTTTTTCGGGCTTTTTTTTTCTGGCATTTGAAATATAAGACATTTTGAATTCTATTCCAGTTACTAATATCAACTTTTTTTTTTTTTTTTTTTTTTTTTTTTTTTTCCCCGAGAAGATGCTCAAAACTAGTATTATTTCTTGCATTATTACTTGTAAAAATATAATTAAAAGAACAACCTTAAGCACTGAAAAATTTTAAACACGCATTTTTATTTCAAAAAATCATAATTAGCATTCAGCAATATAGAAAACTGCAAAAGTACAATATTTCTTACCTTAACTTGAAGGTTCTCTTGGGAAGGAGAACCAGAAACGCAGACTTTAATAGAAAATTTTAATATTTTAGTTTTGAAAATTTTAATATTTTAATATAATAGAAAATTATTTAAATAGAAAGCAGTTTCTATTTAAATATGCAGCTTTTTAAAAAGACGAGTACAGCAGATTATTACTATATAAGGAATGAAAGACTAAGTAGAATCATATGAGAAAAAAATATCTCACGTTGACATTCAGTTCTCTTCAAATGTCCCCGAATTACGAGAGAGCATCCAGACAGTGGCGGCTCGTGGGTTATTTAAATGGAGGTTCACAAAACAAATGTCGAAAATAAAATTGCATATACAACGCACCTTACAAATTAAAATATATTTGCGTTTCCAGCAGTTAAAGGAAAACAATGCACGCAACTGAAAGAAAACAAGTAATATTTTGTCTTACATTTCGTCACCAAGATAAGTGTTAGCAAAGGTACAAGTCTTGATTCATTTTATTTCAATTTTTTGTCAAAGGATAGTATTGAAAATTGTCTCTGCTTTAGCTCCGAAACACTTCTTTTGCTCCCATCTTAATTATTTACACTAGTTTCTAAAAAAAAATATTTTAGTGGAAAAAGGATAGAAATGAAGAAAATAATAAGAAAATGAAATAACAATGGATTAACTAACTGAACGTAACAAACCAAGGGAAAATCCGGAAGAGATAACCGCAAAAAATGTCCCTTGTCCACACCGAAAATGTGCGAACAGAATGATATCAGAAGAGCCGTACTGCTTCTCAATTCTCTCCGCTTCTGTTCTCAGAGAGCGGATCAGAAGGGAATTTTTCCGTTCGCACGAGCGATCGATTAAAGGCTGTACTGTAGAACCTACACTACAGTGCGTTAGCCATAATAAGAGTATTTTAATAATAGTGGGGGAAGAGAGTAAAACTGACGTTTTAAATTCACAAAAATCTAGAAGTGTACTTAATATTTAAAAAAAAATAATAATTTGTCAATGTGTTTATTTTATATTAGCTGAAGTACCCGCCGTTGACGGGTTAGTATAAAAAAAAAAATGAATGCAAATTTCAAAAAGCAAGAACTTTCGTTAGCATTGTAGGAGTACACAGAATGGATGTAGAATGTTGCCAAAGTAAAGAAAGCGAAGTTGTAATTTTTATGTATATTGTTTATTTGCCAGGAGAGGACAGCTCGCGTCACTGAATGTGTCGCTTAGAGCTACACATGCGTCCGTCCCGGAATTTCCCGCCACAATGGAACCTCATCAGAAGGTGGGGGGGGGGGGGGGGCTTCTGAATATTGGCACCCCTCGGAAACTGCTAGCGACCGCTGAGAGGACTTTCGGAACCAAGGATTTAACGTGCACGTACACCGCATGTACACTGTGGTCTTTAGTGGTATGCCGGTATCGAACCCTCAACCTTCCGGTTACGAGTCCAACGCCTTAACCACTGGGCTACCACGGCCCTATGTACATTGTTAAAATATTACAGGTTAGAGAGTAACTTAGTAATATTATTTCATTCGCTTTAGTCGTAATTATGTGATGAGCGGACGAATATTTCCGCATATTGAAATAATTTTCGCAAAATCTCATCAACATTTTTGTAAAATTGGAACCCTAGAATTTAAGTTGAGTTGAAACCTATCATGTCACCAAATTTCGTTTCATTCTCTGCAGTCTTTATTTCGTGATGCTGGAACAAAAATTTCAGCATTTTAAAACGATTTTCACAAAATCTCAAAATGTAATCAAAATATTTTTTAAATTCAACACCTATAAATTAAGATTAGCAACTACCTATCATATCACCAAATTTCGTATTAGTCGTTATTACGCGATGCTTGAAGAAATATAACCGCATTTTGAGAGAATTTCCACAAAATCTCAAAATCTAATCAAAATGTTTAAAAAATTGGACACCTATACTTTATGTTGAGCAACATCATGTGACAAAATTTCATATCATTCACTTTAGTCATTATTATGTAATGCGTGAACAAAAGTTCACTCAGTTTGAAACGATTTTCGCAAAATCCCAAAATCTGATTTTTTTAAAAAAAATTTTTAAGATGCTTATAGTTTAAGGTGCATGACCACCTATCATTTCACCAAATACCATTTTTTCACCTTTGCTATTACGTGATGTGCGAACACAAATTTACGCAGTTTGAAACAATTTTCGCAAAATTTCAAAATCTAATCAAGATTTTTTAAAAATACGACGACAATGTTTTAAGTTGAGTGACCACCAATCATGATACCAAATTTTATTTCAATCGCTTCGGTCGTTTTTACGTGATACTGGAACACAAATTTAAGCAGTTTGAAAGGATTTTCACAAAATCTCGAAATCTAATGAAGATTTTTTAAAAATTCGACGCTTATGTTTTAAGTTGAGTGACCATCTATCATGACACCAAATTTCATATCATTCGCTTCACTCGGTTTTACGTGATACTTAAACAAAAAAGCGTCACGGACAGAATGACAGACAGACAAACTTTTTTAAAAATTTTTGAATTCCAAGAAGTGTACAGAAAAGTCTAATTTTATTTATATAGATATTTTACTTTGGGGCTTCACGTACTCATCTCCTCAAATGGATGAGCCGCCACTGCATCCAGAACGTAATTTATGACTCAAGTACCGGATGATAGTACATAATAGGTGGTCTACACGTAGACATAATGAATACACTGAAACCTCTGGACGATAGTCTTCCGGCAACAAGGTAACTGAGGAGTCAAAAAATTTACAACTGATTTCTTGCACTTTCTAGATAAACATACACGGGTTATTGAAAAATATTTTGCCTCATGTTCAATTTGAAGACTGAACTGTGGGCCACAGCTTTAATGATTCCAGCTTTGATTTTTGATAATGATTGTATAAAGAATAAATTTTTATTAATGAATGTTAAAAATCAAGTTTAAATTTATCTAAAATACAAGATTGTTTAAATAATTTTAAAAGAATAATTTTACACTAGTATAGTGACCGGTGAATCTTTTATACGTTCTTATTAGAAATAATACTGCATTTTATTATACTAATAAGAGTTATATTAAAAGTTGCGTTATTAATTACTAAACGGGTGGATCGTACACAGGAGCGCCCCGACACAGTAAGCAAGATAAGCAAGGGGCGCCGTCTTCGGAGAGGCGCTATTTTGAACTCAAAACTGAGAAAAACTTGATCTGAATTTAAGAGAGTATTTTGGGTTTGAGAATGCCATTCTTCATTACCGATTAATCATATATATAGGCTTTTTTTTTTTTTTTTTTTTTACCATGGCTAATGCATAAAAGTTTGATTTGTAACACCATAAATATCCAAAACGAAATCCTCCAAGATCATTCTAAAAGTTTGGGAAAACTTGAGTAATGTTTTGACCTTGATAAAATACTGTAAACAAGAATTCTGGAACATCCTAGGAATATAGTCAGAGACAGAAATGGCCAAATATAAAAAACGCAGTTACACGACACAGAAGCCCTCAAGAGAGAAGAAAAAAGGAATGGGGAAGCTCAACTCGATTTCCAAAGAAAATCTTCTAAAATAGCTACAAACATTTCCTGTAAATCATTGTGAAAAGTTTGATTATAACTTTATAAAAAAATTCATTTGTGATTGTTCTATTTTTTTTTCTTTTTCTGTCAACAAATAAAAATACAAACACAACTCCTTTTTTTTCTTCTAAAATTTCGTAACATCGATTTGGCGCCCCTTTGGTGCTGCGCCCGGGGACAGATGTCCCCCCTTGCCCCCCCCTAGCTACGCCACTGGGTATGGGGGTGCATTTGAGAGCGCACTGACATGAATAATGATTTATTTCGTTATCAATAACATTATGAAACAGACGGGCCATTTTTTGATTGAAATTAATGATATGTGAAACGCACTAATGTCACTGTCTAAAATTCTTTGTGGTTTAGGGGCAGTTCAGGGCAGCAGAGCCGCCCCCTCATTGGCATATTTGCTTGCATTATTAAATTTATTTTACTAGAAAGAGAAACGGGCTGTTGAGAGAGAGGGGAGAGACCCACTTTGGTCGCAAAGCGGTCCGTGTGCCGTAGGTTGTACATTTTGGTCGCAAAGCGGCTGTCGATGGACCAGATAGATGCCGAAGACTGCCGTTCACCGTAGAGTGTAAAAACGATCTATAGGTCACACAGACCGGTTGTAAAGCAGCCTGGGAGCCGTAAGTTGCACATTTCGGTCTCGAAGCAGCCCACTGGCAGACCGGATGGTCACCGAAGGTGGCTGCTAACTGTAATTTTGAAATCGGCCGCGAAACGGCTGCCGATGGCAAAACTGCCGAAGGCGGCTAGTATTAAAATAATCTAGCTTTCTTAATGTGAAATACACTGATGAATTTCATATTCTTTTCTGAAAACTAAAACTTATTGGCAAATTCCCATTTTATTAGTGATAAGGATTCTTCGTTTCAACAGCTCCTGTAAAAAATTTGTCATAGATTTGTTTGTGTAAATTTTATAGCAAGCATAATTCAAATGTATATATATATATTGTACAGAGAGATAAGAGAATGAAATGAAACTAAACGCATTTACACACTTTATTCTCAGATACAGTTTCATGAAACTACATAATTAATGAATTTATAGAAAAGTTACACTACAAATTTACACATGATAGCCTATCAAGCTTCCTTTTCCAATGCACTCTCCAATAAAGAAGCAAAAGGTAATATCCAAAGCAACTAATGTGTTCAACCATCCTTCCTATAATATAACAAGTAATAAGTATAAAGCTCAGTAAAAATAAAGACATACATGATCACACACAGTATAACACTCTGAAACCAAAGTTTGATTATGAATATAATACCTATGCAAGTAAATCATGTGAATTTTTAGGGATGAAAATTATAAATAATTGAATGTTTTACAGCTTGAATTACTGTAGCTGGCCAAATTATTATACTAAAATGATTTTAATGAAGTAAGTTTATTTTACTCAAACTTTTCAAAATAACTCGCAGTTTTAATCATTTTACTAAACTCTTTACCACTACCAAAAACTTTTTACTACAGTTTCTAAGTTGGTAACAAGTAAACAAATTAGTAATTTGGAAAAGGCAACATTGTTTAAGGAGGCAAATTTTTGGCGTTTGGTGAATGTTACATGAAATTACAAAAGTTAACTATTGTAATACAGTGTATACTAATATATTTTTATTGAAAAAAATCTGTTTTGATTCAAAGTGAGTTTCATCATTTGTTTCTCTCTATTCTAAAAAAAGTAAGGGCCGCTGTCAAAAGCTTGTTCGCCTATCTTCTCCTAAACCGTGGGGATTTGAGTTTCGACTAAGGTGGCCAAAGATTCGAAAAATTCCGAGGAACCTGCTAAGCTGACTTAAATTTCGAAAATCGAATTATTTTAGAAGATATTAATAAAAAACTGAAAAACTAATCAGAATGGTTGCCAGATTTGGCATAAAATCATTCATTCCTTTGCAACAAAGCGTTTCCAAGTATCTAGAATCGTGTGAAATTTACAAACATGAGTTAGAATTATGCCCATTTTATGCCAAAATAAAAACTATATGAAATAAGTAACTGAAAATGTGTTACACAAAGTTGACAATTTTCAAATAGTAAGTTCGCTTAGACAACAGGAGTTTAGAATTAGCGATTATTCGTTTTTCCCAAACAGAATATAACTAATATTTTGAAAATGAAAAATAATTAAAATGCATATTATTTTAAAGCCGGTTCGGTCCAACTGGATTATTTGCTACACATAGAAATATTTGGCGGCGTTAACTATGCCATTATAGCATTTATAGTACACTTTGGATATTTGCTAGCGTGACGAGATGGTATAATTCGTGGTGCTAAGTACGCCAATCTGCAAACGATCATGTAAATGAAAATATGGATAACGATTTTCCGGTAACCATAAATGAACAGTAATTATAGGTTGTGAGCATGTGTAAATCGACAAATAATGAAAAGTCGCCATGGGTAGCAAGCTATCCTATCTGTTCCGTAGCTTTTATTAACTTTACATGTACGCAAGTCGCCAAATAATGAAAAATTGCCATGGGTGGCAAATTCGCAAGGTGTCCAATAGGTTTTACATTATTAAAAATACAGCTGAAACAGATGTTCTGATTTTATTACGCTTTAGTTCCTAATTAATATAACTTTTGAATGGCAACATTAAATATCATTGTGTTTCTGAGGAGTGCAAATAATTTTTCCAGTGATTATAAGCGGAGTCTGCACTCCAGATGGAATATAGCTCAGGACCCGTACAACACGGATTCCCATAAGAAAATATCTTCCGTGTTATGAGGGGGAGGGGGTCTACTGTAGTGTGAAGTTTAAATTTTTATGTACCAATGAACATGCAAGAACCAAGCAATGTGTAGCTCAGTAACATCCTATCTGATCCAATCTTCGGGTTTTGTCTGTTGAAATTATGTCTTTTACGAATAAGCCTTATTAGGGGCCGAATGCCTCATACGAAAAGCGAGCGTAGCAAGTCTGGGAGCCTTGGCCCCTAGTATTTCTAAATGATTCATAGTACAAATTAAATGTTTTCCATATTATTTTATGCCTATTTTTGGACTTTTACTATGCCACCCTCAAATGTCACAAAATTTAGCCATGGGGAAGTCTGCAGGCATTTCTCCTAAGTCAGAGATAACATCATTTTTTAAACATACCAATCTCAAATAGTGCAACTAGCAGGCATTTCACAGTCTACAGACCCAAATATAAAGAAAGTGTCTGATGAGAACAAGTCATTATCACCAAAAAGTAGTGAGAAACATGATGGGAGAAGTCATCTCACAACTCCTCGAACTGTGAAGAAGTTACGCTTATAATTATAGAAAATCGTAGAAAGCCTCTGAAAGTTATAAAAGCTTTGTTAGACGACTCTGGTGTAAGATTTTTTGACAGAACATTACAATGAAGTTCAGAACAACTCAATTTCAATTGTTGTCCACCTCTCTAAAAGCCTATATGCTAAATGATTGGTATTTTCTAAAATGCACGAACATTGGAGTGTAGAAGACTGGAAGAAGGTAAATCTGTCATATGAAATAATTTTTTTTTTTCAATAATATTAGAATATTCTTCACCTTACAGAATACTACTTATACTTTAGGTTTCTTTTTCCAATGACTCGTTTACTCAAGTACTTCATGACAATTCTTTCCCATGAAAAATTCGATGTAAGCTGCATAACTGAAAGAGTGAAACACCCTGTCCTTTATGATATAGTGTGTAACTAGCTCAAAGAGGAATGGTCAGCTACATTTGTTTAAGATCAGCGCACGGGGAATGAAGTGCAATCACGGTCCCGAACACTCCAAAATGGAGCGTTGCCATCAGCTCACGAATTTTTATCAGCAAAGCCTAATTTTACAAAAAAGATCATGTAATATCAGCATTTCAATAAAATGACTTGAAATTTTCAAGTTATGAAAACCATTACCTTTTAGCACCATCTAGTAGTACTGAAAATCGAAAAATTAGAGACGATCGGTACATTTTCTAATTACGCATACGCAACAATGGGCTGATAAGAGAGGAATCTCTGCATCATGTATACGAGATGCTGGTCGCGAGTGGGTTAAAGGCACTAAGCTTTAAGACCTGGGTCTGCAAGTTTTGAAAACACAACTGCTTCCCCAAATGATAGAATAGTATAGAAGGCAAATGTGTCTTATGCAGGACTCAGCACCATGCCATGAAGCCACAAATTATTAAAAGATGGAAAAATAACCCTTTTGGACTGGGCTGACAACTCAGCAGACCTCAACCGGCTCTAAAAAAGGAAATTTGCTAAATAATTAGTAAGAAATGGGCCTTGATGAAAAATATTACTGTCATATCACAATACACCTGCACTTCAAGAAATAGTCAACAAATGCATTAGCATGCCACAATGTATACAAATTTGATTGTTCAAAAGAGAAGATACACTAAATATTGAAATTGTATTTTTATTAAGGATGTAATGGATATCCGGCAAATTTTTCAATATCCAAAATACCGCCGGATATCCGAATCATAACTACCAGATATCCGACTATATACTAAGTTCTATCTATAATATGCATGGGACAGGATGGAAAATTATATTTCTTGATAAAGTGATACATAAAACAGAGGGATATATTTTTTAAGTGAAAAAACAGCAAATTTAAAAACACTGGAAATGGAAAATTCAAAATAAACACACAATTTCCACATTTGTTCAGTAGTTTTTGAGCACATTTATTACTAGTTAGGCTAATTAGAGTTGATTTCATGCTGCAAAGTGCTGCTTAGCAGACTTTTCTGAACTTAAAAAAAAAAAAAAAAAAAATCTCATGTAGTGTCCATGTGCAAATTCGGAGACCATCTTCTCATCCTTTTCAGCTGTAGATTGCTGTTTATAGGAGAAGTTTAATTATAAGCACTGTGCAGAGAGAGAGTATCATTTGAAAAATATGTGCATTCAGTATATGCGATTTTTCTCATGGTAATTCCAGAAATAATGTAATTTTACATTCTCTCCCCATGGAGTTTCTCAGATATTTTTAATTTGCTCCAGAAATCTGATAATTAACAAAAACCTCCGATTATTCTGCCTTCAAAATTTATTTACAGAGGCAGGGAGAAATTTTCAATCTTAATCCTTTTTCTAAATGACAATCTTTTACTGAGCATTCCTTTATTGAAGTCTCCAATACCTGATGGTTAAAAATTAACCCTTATTTTGTGTATTGTTTAATTAAATTTTGAGTTATTTAAATTCATTTATGATCTTCTGCAAGTTTCAATTGATTTTTAAAGTTAAGTCTACTTAAAATATGTACATTTAAAATGTGTTTGTGAAATACTTATTAATGAAAATTATAAACATGGCTGCTTGTGAAGACAGCCATGTTGTAACATGGTATTTTACTAGTTTAAAATAGTTGTTTTAGTTACTACTACAGTATTGTGTATGATTATCAACCCATACATAAAGTACTTTAAGCCAAACTGAAAATAAGAAACTGGAGGCCCATTGCAGGGAAGAGGGTGGAATGGGGAAGACTTCTGAGGAAGGCCAGGGCCCACAAGGGGCTGTCGTGCCAATATTGATGATGATGATGACATAAAGTACTTTGACTATTTATTATTATTATTATTTTTTTTTTTGCTGTGCGTGTGTTTGTATGTCGAAATCAATAGTAAAAAAGTGAAATTATCCTAAAATTTTGAAACGAATATAAGATAGTGCCATAATAGGGGACTATACTATATTTGGCCACCTAAATTATATGGCTGAAATCATCTTGATCATTTGAAAGACTGCATAAAAGAGGAAAAATTACTACCGAGTTTTGCAGACTGCAAAATAAATAAATAAAATAAGGTACATTTAATAATAAAAGCAATATACAACATATAGAAATATTGGTTAATTATAACATACTCTAACGGTAACATTTTTCCATGCCCCAGTCTTAGCACCTCTCATTACTTGTCTAAAACCAGCCATCACTTGAGGCATCTCTGACATTTTTGGTGGTACCAATTCAACTTTAGCATATTTGATAAATGTTGCTAGTTTAGGCTTGGAACTTTCAACAGCACCTATGAAGGCAAATTTTATGAATATCATGATCAGTGATGCACTATAATGAAAATAGAAAATAAAGCAGCAAGACTGGAAACTTTTACAGCAAAAATTGGGATTTGTTTATAAAACTCAACAACTTGATAAAGACAACATTATTGACAAAACTTTGCAGTATTTTGACAAGCCCCCAATTTTTATTTATTTATTTTTTTTTTGGGGGGGGGGGAAAGAAGGCTTCATATTTTATGTTTCAAGATGAAAGCTTTTTTCAATGCACTTCTACATACAAGTGACCCCTATTTAAGTGGATAGTGGAAGTACAATGCTTCTATTTTGTCTTGGGGAGGAGGGGGGGGGGAAATTTATGCTACATAATTTGAACTTCCAATGGAGAATATTAAATGTGAATGAACTGAAGTTATTACTTTGATTGATTCATTTTGTGATATTAACTCCTAAATGGATGTAAAATCAATGAGTTTCAATTTTCAACAGGGATGTAACGGACATCCAGCTGATTTTTCAATATCCAAATCATAACTACCGGATATCCGGCCTAAAGCAATAAAAATTATGCTTAAGCTTTCAATTACTATATCCACTGAAAAAAGTACTCAAGTAAAAGCAAAATTAGTCACTTCAGTTTAGTGAGTAAACTAATTAGATTTTGAAATATGCATAGCTTGAAATATAAGAGATTATTGTTATTTGTTGCATCATGGTGGTTCTATGAACAAAAAATGCTTTACAAATGAAACTGATATAGGAAATTTGACTTATACTCAAAATACTTTTTTGGGAGGGTGGGCATTTCTGTTTGTACAATTTTGTACATTAACTTTAATTTCCTTATATCAGACCCCAATCAAGACAACTGTGGGAACTGGGCAGAAGAAAAAAAATTAGGCCCCTTGCAATAATCTCCCCCTAAAAAAAAAAAAAAAAAAAGATTGGATTATGCTGAAGCTTTAAATATCTTACCTCTTCCAAACACACACTGATGCCGCTTATGCCTTATAGCGTGTCAATATGCAAAAAATCGATTATGGGACTAAAAAAAAAAAAAAAAAGTTTCGATGTATCCAATGGGACGCGTAATTGCCATCGCGCAAAATTTTGTAAAAGAGAGAGAGAATTTTTTTTTTTTTTAATTTCATAACGTGTCCTCTCTCTAATGCAAGAAATAGAATATCTGAAGAAAAGTTTAAAAAAATTAATAATGATTTCAGTTCAGGGACCTGAACTCTCTCAGTTACAGCCTATTATTAAAAGAGCTACTGATATTTTTTTATTCAACTAAAACATGCAGAGACTTGTCAAAGCAATAAAAATATTTTTTCTTCCGTATTTTCATAGTGTCCTGGTTTTATTTATTTTTCTGCACTCATGTTTTTTTTTCATATTTTTCATCCATTTCTTGGGAGTAATTTCGTAAGCGGGTGTCAGCTACTTTTTTTTTTTTTTTTTTTTTTTTTTTTTTGTCGTCAACACCTGCTATTTGGTGCTTTTTTTTGGTCACCAAATTTTTCACGTGTGAAGTAACAGGTAATTCAAAATGAGCAAATAGTAAACCGCTTTAACTAAAAAAAATTCAGTATATTAAGCAATCTAGTTCTAAAGCTATGTAAACTAGGCAACCAGTGGACCGTTTTTAACTAAAAAAACTAAAGTGGATTAAGTAATCTAATTGTACAGCTACGTAAACTAGGCAACCAGTGGACCTTTTTTAACTAAAGAAACTTCAGTGCATTAAGCAACCTACTTCCACAGCTAGGTAAACTAGGCAACCAGTGGAATGTTTCTAACTAAAAAAACTAAAGTGGATTAAGCAGCCTAGTTTTACAGCTACGTAAACAGGGCCAACACTGGCACGTTTTCAACCCAAAAAAAAAAAAAAAAAAAAAAAAACATCGGTGGATTAAACAACCTAGTTATACACCTCATATAAAGTCACTATAGCACTTATGAAAACATAACATCAAATATCCATTTACAATTCACATTGAAAACCTTAAGCAATTGCAAAGATTCTTAAAAAAAAAAAAAAAAAAAAAAAAAAAAAAAACAACAACAACAAAAAAAAAAAAACTTAGCTTTATTTTAAGTAACTCCTCAAAAATATCCTTAACATACACCAACTAATAACATAACACCAAAATGCTTCCTTCTTTTATTTAACTTTATATTCAACACCCTCCTTCTAATAAACACACACTTTCTTTTTGAACAATAACATAATATTCACTACATCTTTAAGCAACATAACACATTTCCAAATAAGAAAAATACAGCTTATAATCTCCAGCACAACTAACCAAACACCAATAACACAAAACAAGAACCAATACAGTTACCGATTACAGTTAAATTGCCTAAACCAATCACAAATTTCCTTTACCAAACATCCTGGTATCGTTTAATGAACCCACCGAGCGTTTTTTCATCAAACTAGAGCACCAGTTAACAACTCAACTCCAAACACAGGTTGCAACAGATATCTGAAACTATCGCCATCATAAACAAACTGTCCAACGAACTTCAAATTTGGTGACACATCGGCACTTGGCGAGGACACCTGCTTACAAAATTTCCCCCCATTTCTTTTTATTTAACTACATGTTTAAATTTCAATATTCAGTCATTTATTTTATACTCATAAATGGTTACTTTCACGGCAAAGTAGATAAAATGTCATACATGTCACAACAAATTTTTCTGTATTCATTTTTATTTTTAATGAAGTTCTAGGTTATTTATAAATAAGATATTCAATATTGGAGAGACATTGGTGACCCCAAATTGGTGAGACACGATAACATCAGTCGTGAAATTAACCAAATCCTTTTATATCGATAAGGACCCACTTTCGAAAAAAAAGGACCCAGAAATTTGGAAGTCCTGGGTCCCAAGGACCCATCCCTTCCAAAGTCTAGCGACATCACCAGGGTTGGCTTTTTACCGGTAAAAACTGGTTTTTACCAGGGCATGGTAAAAACTAGGTTTTTACTGGTAAAAACCTGGGAAAAACCTAATGATACAATAAACTCCCCGAGTCATAAACTGTATATTAATGCTATTTTTAAAACTGTATTCTCATGTAATTGATGTGGATATATCATCATCAGGACATCATGATGATGCAAACTACATTATGTAACAAATAATATTTGTAAGCATTTAGTTTTCATTAAAATGATTAAGATAAGTTAAGTGTAGTAAAAGTATATTTACAATTTTCCTTTAAGTAAAAATTATTAAACTAGACTGCATTACATAATTGTAATAAATATTGTAATGTGCCTTCTCATAATAATAGTTTTAATAAGTTTAATAATGATAAATGTACATTATCTATAAATTTGAATTTCTTGTAAGATGAAAACATGGATCAAAGTTTTCTGTGTTTATTATATTCCTTAAAATGAACTATTTTCGTATAGCATTCTTTTACTTACCAAATCAGACACTGAATTAGGTGAATATTGTTATATAGAAATGGAAATAGTGATATTAAATGTCCTGAACTTTGTTTCCCTGTGAAAATGAAAAAATAGCAGATAAATCTTTATTGGTTGCTTGTGGATTATGGCCGATTGACTGCACTAGGATCCTAATCCTATTGGGGAATACCTTCCTATTCCTAAGGGATCCTAGCCAGTATTTATATGCAATTTCTGAAAAAAAAAAAAAAAAAAAAATCCACGGAAAACTCCGAACAGCTAGATCAACAGGCACGACCAGGGTATCAACCTGGCACCTCCCACCACCCAGTTTCGATAGCAGAACCTCTCAGCCATTGATGGAGAGATAAATCTTCAAAAAGTGACAAAAAATAGTCAAATTATTAAGTTTTTCTCAAAGGTTGTAAAAACCCTGGTAAAAACATGTTTTTCCAAAGACGGTAAAAACCGGTAAATACCATCAGACGGTAAATACCGTCCAACCCTGGACATCACTGACAAATATTTTGTGTTAAGTAATCTGAAATAAACAAATATAGTTACATGATGTCAAAGAAACAGATAGTTAAACATTACAGCGAAAGGCTATATCACAGTTGCTAACATGTACAGAATGCATCCACTTTTTGTAAGCAGTCATTTTTGTAAATATTTCTTAAAATAATAAACAATTCAAAAATTTTGCTATTTTTTAACATTAAAAATACTCTTTACAAAATGTGGCTAGTTATTTTTTTACATATTGGTATGCTATATCAACTATAGAACATTTCAAAAAATTAAAAATAAGTTTAAATTAATTTAAAAGCAATAGGACGGACAGAATCCCGATGAAACCGCCGGCATTTATAAAATAAACTTTACAGACAATAGTTCAAATAAATCAGGCTGCTATATTAGTATGAATAAAAGGAAAATCAAAGACCGAAAAAAGGAACACCACAATGACATTAAATTCAATAAACCCAGTATCGCCCTCTCTAAAATAGCCCTATAGAAATCAACTTTAATAATAGCCCAAAACCCTCCAATTACAAAAATAACTATTATGCCGTAAACATGGAGGCTTTGCAGATTATAACGGCAGATGGCGCTATAAATGACATGACGCATGCGCAGATAGATCCTGGATGGAATGCTATACTGAGGAAGAGAGCAAGGCATTTTGAGACCAGAGCTGAGGAAGGTGGTGGCTGCCACCGAAAGTGCTACTGACGGCTTTTAATGTGTTTTTATCTACTTTTAAATAAGTTTAAATTAATTTATACACAAACGTAAATTTAAATTATTTTCATTGTTCTTAATTTATAATTAAAAAATCATTTAACTTTTGAAATTTTATCCTTTGTAATTTTATTGTAAAATTATAAAAGTGTAAGATGTAAGATTTTTGGGCTCTAAAATCTGTGGGCCCTGGGCAGTTGCCCCATTTGCCCTGCCGTTAATATGGCACTGCCTTGTATAGATATATTTTAATAAATATTATTACTTATGCCACCTTTTTTAGGAGGAGAGGGGGTAAACAGTTACATGGATAGTGTAAATTTTTTTTTATTTTAGAAAAGACTAGCTGAATGCCCCATTCTTCACAAATGAATGAGTTTTATTTTTATATTACGGTTTGTTGTAATTACTATTTATCATATTAAAATGATAAAGCAAAGTGGATATCGCATAAATATTATCCGTGTTCAATAATCAGGCATAAAGAATTTCATGGCGATTGCTTGAAAGGTGAAGATTATTCGGGGCAGCGTCATTTACTGTCAAAGTTATTGCAAAATGGATAGCATCAAAATATTCTCATGTTCAAATATCTATTTGTTCCAATTCTCATAGCAAACAGTTTAACGGTCAAGATATGCTGCATCGCCATCTAGTGGCAAATTAAAAGTAATAATACGCTAAAGCGCCATCAAAGGGCGAGTAATAGCAAAATAACGCAAAAATATTCTCTGTGTTCAAATATGTATACTGTATACCAATTTTCAGAGTTGTCAGTTGACCAATCAAGAAGTTGATTGCCGCAGTGCTATCTAGTGGCGAGTTAAAGTAATAATGCGCTGCAGGGTTCGCACTAGACCGCGGGATTGCGCGATTCCCGCAATGCCACATTAAATCCCACTCAAAAAAATAACAGTCGCGGGAAAAGCCCACATGCTGGGTTGTACAATTTGGATGTAGCAGCAAAATATTTAATGGGATAAAGAATCAAAGATATCATTAAATTGTATTGTTATCAAAATCATTTGTGTATTACATTGTTAATTTTGATATTTATAATCTGTTGAGCTCATTCTAGGCGGGGTCAGTGGGGTGCCACGCCCCAATGCCCTTTAAAAAAAAAATCGTTAGCTCAATGATGATGAAAAACTAGACACACTCTTTTGCGGCAAAGTTTTTTTTAATCTCTAAAAGTTTCTTTGACCCTTTTATTTGTTCAACTCTTTTTTGTTTGCTCACACATAATGCGCTAATGATACATAATAAATGAAAGGGATGAATTTGCGCAACTTTTATGGTAATAGAACTCCCACGCCTTTTTTCCTTCTCTGGGAAGACGGGAAGCGCTCGGGAGGCCCAGTCGGGGTAGTAGAGTAGCCGATCATGATGAGAAGGGGGGATGGAAATCAACTATGTAAAAATTCATTCATCTATAATTTTTTTATTAATGGACCGATTTTTTTGAAATTTTGGGGATCACTTTGAAATGCAAAAATTGATTCAGAGTCTAAATTTTAAAAAGGTATCTTAATTTGTTCAAAAGTTAGAAATTTACTGTCAAAACATAATTTTTTCCACCCTTTCTTACTTTGTGGTTTTCTTTCTAAGCTAGACGGGGAGGGAAAGATAGAATCGATGTTCTTATCTCCTTTCGGGCTATTTCAATATTGCCAGTTAAATAAGTGACCAGCTGATTGCTAATATCAACAGAATAGTTATTATGGCTGCATGATAATCCTGCAAAAAATTTTAGCTATTGTCCATTTAAAAAAGTAAGAAATAAGTGGAATTTGTAGTGGAATAGACATTGAATAACTGGAATAGGTATTTATACCATTATATAGGATTCTTTTGAACAGAAGTGTTATTAATATTTTCAAGTATTAACTATAATATTTAAACTGTTTGGACTATTCAATTAATTCTTACAGAGACAAGTGAATGATGAAAAATTAAATGAATTATTTTTATAGGTGTGATAACTTAAAAATTGAAAAAAAAATTTTTTAATGAAAATTTAAGTTTAGAACAACTTTACTTTATGAAGTGTTTCTTAATTGAGTTAAACTTTTAATGATGATTCTTGACAAAGTGATCCAATAAAGCTCTTATGAAAATATTCTTCTTATGCAAAAGGTTTACTTAATTAAGCATTTTCTTGTCTGTTAGGTAAGTTTGGGGATTATTTTTGCTATAAAAAGAAGCCTTAAAAATCTTTAAAGAAATATTCTTATTAATTAATTATTTATAATTTATTCTAATAAGTTAATTAACAAAGTTACTTAAAAGTAATTTAACCATTTACATAACTTAGCTTTATCAACTTAATCAATTTTATCTAATTTTTAATAAAGACTAGTAATTAATTTATTAATAAAGATTACTAATGAATTATTATTAATTTATAAATCAATAAAGCATTGTTTTACTGAATTCTTCATAGTTTTTTTCCCGAAGTAGAAGTGCTTATAATCAGGATATGTAATGCTCTTTTTAAGAAACACAATGCTCTTTCAAAATAATGATGCCCTTTTTTAAAACCTTTGCACCCAGCCATTTTTCCTACCTAGAAGGAGCTCTAATCTTAGACATTGTATTTTTGTAATGACATTATTTTTGCTCTAAAATGTGAAAAAAAAAAAAAAAAAAATTTATAACAAACAAAATTCTCGTTCTCACTCAGATTTTTAAAAATCCCACTTAATTTTGGAGCCAGAGTGGGAGAATCTCACCCAATTTTTTTCCCTAGTGTAAACCCTGCGCTGCACTGCCATTTAGTGGTGAGCTACAACAAAATGAATACTAAAAAAAATATTCTTTCTGCTCAATGTTTAAGTATACCAATTTTCAAGGTCACCGATTGAATGGTTTTGAAGTTGGTGTGCTGCATCGCCATCTAGCAGCAAGTCATAGCAAAATGGATAGCGTAAAAGTATTCTCCATGCTCAAATATCTGTGTGTAACAATTTTTATCGAAATCAGTTGAACGGTATTTTCATAGCAAGCGGCTGAACGGTACAGAAGGCGAGTTATGATGAAACGGATGTGGCAAAAATATTCTTCATGTTCAAACATCTAGGTACAGCTTTAGTATGGTCCCTTTGGCGCGATTTATTTTTGGCGACGTTTTTGGCGCGATAACGGTGCCAATATGGTAACCCCTCCGGCGGATGCTCCGGGGCTGGACATGGCAACCCTAGGTGCGTGACGTCGCGGTTTCGCTCCAGCGAATAGGGAGCGTTTGTTCCTTTATTAAACTTTTGGAGACCCCTTTGCCAGTATTTCGCGCGCGAGCTTCGAGTTGTGGAACCGCCATTACGCTTTATGGTTTTATTTTAATGGCTTTATTTTAGATTAAATTTTATTATTTAATTATTACTGAAATTTAAAATGGATATTCAGGTTCATACTGACTGTTTATATACAGTTTTGTATGAATAAACATTCTTTTGATAGTGCGTTTCAGTTTAATATTTTCGTTCCCGATTGTTTATTTGTTAAGGGTAGAACCAACAAATAATTACGTTATTAATATTTTATACAGTGAAATAATTTTAGATATTTTGATTTTATTATTTCCATATTGTAATAACTTAGGGATTCAAGGTATGTGATAAGCATTGTTTGTTTTATTTGTTATTATTACCTTTGTTTATTTGTTGCTCCTACCATTAACAAATAATTCCGTTATTAATATAATATTTGATATTTTGATTTTATTATTTCAATATTGAAACAATTTAGCGATTTTAATTAAGGTATGAGATAAGCATTGTTCGTTATGATTTGAATTAGTTCTTTATTTTGCTTAAGTAGTCTTTTGTCAGAATGCTAAAATGTATTTTAATTTTTTTGTCTTTTTTATTTGTTATTTTTGTGAGGTATTGCCTTTAGAATATTATTTGTTTGCATTGTTTAATTTAATCTACTCAAAAGAGAAAGGGGGGGGGGGGTTGAGGGGGGCACAGCCCCCCCTCACACAAAAAGAAAAGTTATTAAATTTTATTAAACCGAATCTATATGTACATGTAAGCTTGTTATCTGTTTAATTTTTTTTTTCATAAAAATATTTAAAAGCCATTAAAATAAATCATAGCAAAATTAACGGCGACGATCAACTATCTCGGAACCAGCGCCATCCGATCCGCCACAGTGTTTACAATTGGCATCGGCAAGGCAAACTTGGGTTGGCGACAAGATTTTTTTGCCAAATCAAAAAATCGCCAAAAAGGGACCATACTAAAGCTGTTCCAACATCTATGTATACGAATTTCTATGGAGATCAGTTGAATGGTCCTGAAGTTATTGGTTTGAATTGGCATCTTGTGGCAAGTTATAGCAAAATGAATAGCGCCAAAATATTCTCAGTGTTCAAATATCTATATATACCAGCTTTCATAGCGATCAGTAAAGCAGTATTTATAAGCTGCAGTGCCATACAGCAGCGAGTTAACACAAAAAGTTGATGCGTTACAGCGCCATCTATTGGCGAGTTATTGCAAAATGGATTACATGAAAGTATTCTCCATGTTCAAGTATCTATGTATATCAATTTTCATAGAAATCAATTGCCCGGTCAAGAAATTGGTGCTCTGCAGTGCCATCTAAGGGCCAGTTAAAGTAATAATGCCATCTAGTAGAGAGTAACAGCTAAATGAATACTTAACACACTTGAGCATTGTGAATATATATTAAGTATAAAAAATTTCATGGCAATTGGTCGAATGGTATATAAGTTGATATGCTGCAGTGCCATCTTTCGGCAAGTTATAGCAAAACGAATAGCGTAAATATATTCTCGATGTTCAAATATTCATATGTACCAATTTTCATCAAAATCCGTTGAACGGAAGAATCGGTTCACAGCAAGTGCTTGAACGGAATAGAATTCGACGTTCTGCAGTGCCATCTAGCTGAGGATACATAGCAAAATGTGAAAATTTTCTCTGTGTTTAAATATCCACAAATAACCAATTTTCATCAAAATCAGTTGAATGGTATTTTCATAGCAAGCAGTCGAATAGAATAGAATTTGACACTCTGCAGCGCCATCTAGCGGCAAGTCAAAGCAAAATGGATAGGGTAAAAATATTCCCTGTGTTCAAATATCCATAAGTAGCAATTTTCATAAAAATAGGTTAAACGGTATTTTCATAGCAAGCGGTTGAAAAGTTCAACGTTCGACGTGGGGCTGGCACTATCTCGTTTGATTTTACCCACAAAAATAAAAATATACGGGTCATTCCATTTCAAATCAACCAGGCCATGTCACCCACCGTCTCGGATTTCTTTGAAAATTTTTATAAATGTAGCCATTAGTGTTCTAACTAACAATGTAAAATTTTACTTCAATATCTCTAATACTTTTTAAGATAAAAATTATTAAAATAATAGGAAAGTGACCATAAATGGCATTTTTGCATACACTTATTTTAATGGTGCTTTCTCAGATAAAAAATCATAACTTTCTTTATTTTCAATATATTAAATTGAAATTTATACCAAAATGGTCACAAAGGTTTGGAGATTATAGAAAAAATTAATTTGATAGTGCTGTTTAAAACTGGAATCCCCTAAAAATTCATAAACTTTGTTTTTTTTCAAAAAAATTTCATAAAAACAATAATTTTGCAAAAGCTGTTTCAGAAAAGGCACAGCTCTTAACAAAGCAAACTATTTTTTTACTTACATATAAATGCATAAAGTAAGATAATTTAAAATAAAAATGGTGGTATTTTGAGTCCTAATAGGTTAATTTAATTAAAAACCAAATATTTTCATGATTTTTCTTAAAATGTTATGCTGCATGCAAATGTTATTATAAAATAATTTTTTACTTATTTAATTTAAAAAGGTGCTTATTTTATTTAAAAGTTAATAATGAGTTAAAATTATTTTACTTAAAATTTAATTTTTTTATTTTTAAAATATAAAACTTTTTAAACAAAATCTGATTATACATATAGTAAATATGTGTCAAAACTTGGAAGTTTTTCTTTCTTTCTTTTTTTTTTTTGTTTTTTTTTTGTTTGTTTGTTTGTTATTGTCAACTACAAGTCGAATTACACTCATTCTGACTTATTTTAGATCAGTAATATAACTGTTAATTTTATTTATATTTAATGTAGACAATGCTTTGTTTATATTGGGAATCTCCTCACCTGTCAATTAAAAACTTGGTATTTATTTATATTTAATTGTGTGTCATAGGAAATCAAGTTAAAATAGTTTATTAATGTTTAAATCAGTATTTTTTTTAATCAGTTCAAGCAAAAAGGAAAAAGAGAGAGTGTGTCAATAACAAATAATAAAAAAATGGGGGTTGGGGAGAAAAAGTGGAAACAGGCTGTTTTTTTTTTTTTTTTTTTTCCCAGAACTGATGCAACTTTTTAACTTATTTTTATGCAATTAAGTTATCCTAATTTAGAGATTCAAAGATTTTTTTAAATATCTTTTCAGAAGTTGTACTATGCACTTAGGAACAGTTATTCTAACAGTAATGAAACATGCAGAAAAAGAAATTTAGTTAAATTTAAGTGCTGCATGATTGGAAAATTTTCAAATTAAAATGTTGTCTCCGCCAATTCTGTAATTTTTTTTTGGGGGGGGGGGGGGGGTGGGGATGTAAATTGCCTGAGGCACGAAGAAAGCATATCTGTATATTGTTTATATATAAAACAATTATTTATTTATAAATAAAATTTATATTCATTTATAATTAAAACAATATTAAAAACTTTTGTTTTTATCATAATTTTGTTTATTTTTACATCAGTTTAAAAGAACTATGACAGTAGTCTCTTTTCAGTCAACAGGCTTTCGGACTGTAACTAGATCAGATCACATGCTTTCTGTTTGTTGTGTGGTAAGGAGCTGGTGTAATATGAGAAGATGCAGGGGGAGATACTGAGTAGTGTAAGATAGTAAAGGCCATTGCCCACACCCAGTGATTGCTGTGGCTACAATGTATTTGAAGGAGGATATTTGGCCACGTCTTAAGGCCTCTGCCGATATCCAGAGACCATTGCGGGTCGCTTGTCCAATTATCACTTGTAAGCAATCAATTTTTCGCACTCAGAAGAAAGGGGGAGATACTTCGAACAATAGGTAATTGGGGACCGTGGATAATATTGCGGTTTTTACGCTTGTGGTTTCCACCCCATCTATTATTTGGTAGAGGACACCCCATGTGTCGCTGCCAGTCGCCGCTTCCAAACCACCTCAAATACATTGTAGTCGCGACGGTCTCTGGTTATCGGCAGAGGCCTTTACATTGGGTGACACATATGCTGTCCTCTACTGAACAATAGATGGGGTGTGAAACCACAATATTATCCACGGTCCCCAATTACCTTTTGTCCGGAGTATCTCTTTCTCTGCAGTGCAAAAAATTTATTGCTTACACGTGATAATTGGCCAAGCTGCGAGCGGCTCCCTCTCGATGTGGAAAGCGGCCTTAAAGGGGTGGGGTCCACTCCCTCTTCCAATGAGTCACCCTCTTGTTTGCAGGTGTGAATATATCTTCGTTGGTCAGATGCTTTGAGAATTGGAATCAGTTTTGCCTTTCTTTGATTAAGTGAAGATGTTCTTTGAGTAATTTGGAATTTTTTTTTTTTTTTTTATGTTCTCTGGGAATGTTGAAATTATTTTAAAGAGTTAAACCAATAATCTAAAGCTAAATTATTCAGCTTTATATATAAGCTCATTTTTGTTTATCTAATTGAAAGACTTTAAATTAGAATTTTTTTTTTTTTTTTTTTTTTTTTTTTTTTTTTTTTTTTTTTAATAGTACTGAATATCAGTTCCATTTAATATGGCAGCAGAACATTCTCAAACGTGCTTTAGTATTAGCTAAGAAAATGGAACTGAATGCCATAAAAAGACTTATACTCAAGTAGAAACTGTATCAAGTATTGCATTATTAAGCCCTTCAGACTTAATAAGTTTGAGAAGTAATGTACAATCTGAGCTTTTACTTAATATTTGTGAACATCACAAATTATTTTATTTGAATAAATTTGAAATACTTCAAACATCATGTTTTGACCCGTTTAAGTGCCATAAAAGAAAGAGAAAAAAATGTTTGAGAACCATTAATTTAAATTTATCTGAGGTAATTAACAAATTGCCAAACTGTGAAAAATCGATTCCTGGACAAAATAATATGTAGTTTTTGTAGGAAGAACGTAAACAAACTTATTTCCGAGATTGATGACAAAGTATCAACTGTCAGTGATACCAGTGACAAAGTATCTACTGGCAACTGGCAGTGATGAAACTGTCACAAATTTCAAAACAAGAAGCTTTAGAAGATGTTATAATGTATCATTACAAAACATAGGTGAATCAGAAGAAAAATGTTTAATTTGTAGTTGACAATAAAAAAAACTAGAAAAATTTTGATGCATGTTAACTATATATATTTCCGATTTTGTTTAAAAAAAAATTTATTTCAAAATAATTTAAATTTTAAGTAAAATAACTAACTCATTATTAACTTTTAAATAAAATAAGTGCTTTTTAAAATTAAATAAATAAATAATTATTTTATAATAACATTTGCATGCATCATAACATTTTAAGAAAAATCATCAAAATATTTGGTTTTTAATTAAATTAACCTATTAGGACTCAAAATACCACCATTTTTATTTTAAATTATCTTACTTTATGCATTTACATGTAAGTAAAAAAATAGTTTGCTTTGTTAAGAGCTGTGCCTTTTCTGAAACAGCTTTTGCAAAATTATTGTTTTTATGAAATTTTTTTGAAAAAAAACAAAGTTTATGAATTTTTAGGGGACTCCAGTTTTAAACAGCACTATCAAATTAATTTTTTCTATAATCTCCAAACCTTTGTGACCATTTTGGTATAAATTTCAATTTAATATATTGAAAATAAAGAAAGTTATGATTTTTTATCTGAAAAAGCACCATTAAAATAAGTGTATGTAAAAACGCCATTTATGGCCACTTTCCCATTATTTTAATAATTTTTATCTTAAAAAGTATTAGAGATATTGAAGTAAAATTTTATATTGTTAGTTAGAACACTAATGGCTACATTTATAAAACTTTTCAAAGAAATCCGAGACGGTGGGTGACATTTTTGGAATTTACTGGTTGATTTGAAATGGAATGACCCATACACTAAATAAAATGATCTTTTTTTTAGGGGAAGATGATGCTTCCACGAAACAAGGGGAGACGGTGAGGGCCACTCCTTTTATAAATAATAACCTAGGTGCCTGAAAGTTTGGGGAAGAGTTGGGTTTCCACATGAATCCATTATTCTGGTACAACTGCTTTGTCATTATAAACTTGATTTACTACATTAATTTTTTAAAAATTTAATGTGAAAAAAAAGCATTTTCTGGTACAACTAATATTATGGTATTATTTTGTTAACAAGCTCCTCGGTTATCGTTTAGCGTAAATTAATGAAACTTGGTGAGATTATTAAAGACTTTCGAGTAAAATTTATAATATTTAAAATTGTCTTTTAAAATGAATATATAAGATCGGTTGAAAGAACTGCTATGCTTAGTCCGATGATCTTGTAAATGCTAACTTAAGTATTATACATAAACACTAGCATCTTTTATAATTATAAACGTTTAATGTTTATGTCCTTTTACCATGTTAAAACTTAATTCGTGAAACATTTAAGTCGCAAAGCTAATAAATTTTAACTTTAAAAGGACGAAAACGCATTCGGATAATCAAGAGATATACAGGGATTGCGAGGACAAGATTATAAGTTTGTAATTAATGAAATTGAGAACAAAATTTACCTTTGACCATTACAGGTAATTTGGTAGCTAAAGAAGCCATGATATTTAAACTTAATTTTAAATTTTCACACGAACGTAACAAAATAGACGGTCAATAGTACACGGTTTATTGTTGAGAGAGGCAGTTAAAAAATTCCCAAGAAATTCTTAAAAAGAAATAGCATAATATTTAAGAAAAAATCCTTTTAAAATTCGTTAAATACTATAGGTATTTACATTATTTCATAATATTGATAATACATGTCTCTATTTCCCCTCCTAAAGCCTCCGAAAAGCTGCAAGGACTTTTTGCATGAACCCAGAGTTCACCTGATCGGCAGATCGACAGATGTCATCCGAACCACTCAACTCAACTCCTTTATCGCTGGCGTTGTTGTGGACAGAAGTTATAATTTATTTATTATCAAAATATGTATTAAATTCCTTTACGAATTAAATATTCAAACGTACTAAATTAAATACCTCTTGATCATTTGAAATATCTAACTCTTTTAGAGAGATGGATACTAAAGGTAAAATATTTAAATTGGATTACTAAAATTTAGACTTGAACGTAGCCAAATATGTTGATCGTTTGTCACTGTATTAATCTTGCTATCTGTTTTCATTGTTTGTGTAATATTTCACAATCAGCATCGTGTTTTTCTGTGAAAAGTTAAACCTGATATAAATTTTTTATATAACATGAAATATCGGTGTCCCGTTGAATGCCATGTTAGTCTTAATGTTTAATTATATGATCTGTTGGTGTAATTTAGATCTAATTTTCTTTAAATACATATTTAAAGAATTTATAAACTTTCTCATGGCTTTTTGTCGAGCTCTTGGTCTAGTTTTCAGTAGCAGAAACTACATGTAACAAGATAAAAAAAAAAAAAAAAAAACTGCATTTATACTTTTCTTTTCTATCCTAAGAATTTGTATGTTTACAATTACCTATTCGTATTTTAAAAATCGGAGTAATTGAAAATGCATATTTCGGGTTTTATGATGAAAAGAGCTATCCAATAGGCCTGTCAAACTTAATATTTGTTTGATTTCCTATAGGTAAAAAAATAAAAATGTTACGCCAGCAACCTGTAGGTGTAGCTAAAAGATTTGTAAGCTCAATGTTTTAATATCGGTATTTAGTGTTGCCATGTAGTGTTTGGTATTGGTTCTTACGGAATAGGTTTGTATTATTCTGTGCTTCATTGTACAAATAAAGGTACTAGTCCAGTCAACAGGTATGGAAAAAAAGGCTTGCCTTGCAAAAGGTGGGGTAAAAGATTTTCTTTTCTTTTCTTTTTTTAATTTGTACATAATAGTGCCAATAATGTGAAAAAAAAATTATCTGACATGGTCGACACTGGGAGAACTCTTGGCATTTGAAAAGCCACGAAAATTTATTAATTTTTGAGTTTTTTAAAAATATCTCAATGGTTAAATTTAGTAATAATTTTCTCGTGTAAAGTTTAAAGAGGATTAAATTTCCTACAGCTTTCTTAATTGCAACTTTTATGTAGCATGAATAATAGCAAGGTGCGTTACAAGTTCTTGAAAGTTAGTTTTCTCAACCTGAATGAACAAATCAGCAATGGGATGTGAAAATGCATTGAAGAACTGAAAAAAAGAAGAGGCACAAAACATGTGCATCACCCGGTATCTGGCTTTCGGAAATATACTCTCTCTCTCTTTCGCACAAAGATTTCCCCTTTGTTCCTCCTTCAAGAGAATATACCTAAGAAAGTTCTGTGAGCTCCGTGAAAAGAAAGCTCCGTAAATACATCGTACTGCTTGCCCTAGACATCAAATCTGCCTATGACTCTGTCTGGCCCGATGGACTGACGTACAAACTGCTTCTGGCCGGCGTTGGCGGACGGATGAGTCATTGGATCCACCAATTCTTAATGGATCGTGTTATCCGTGTGAAGTGGAGGGGGGTGGTGTCCCGTCCTGCTCCCTGTCGGTGGGGTATTCCCCAAGGTGGCATCCTTTCTCCGCTCCTATTTATGTTTTACCTACGGGTAATTCCATGAGAATGTATACCCAAGTGTTGATTTTTACTTTGTAAAGAAGCATAAAATCATTAATGCTATTCTAATAAATATATATTAAATTTGTTATTAAAGATTAAAAGTATACTAGACAGTAAAAGAAATAAAAAATTGTGTTTTTATATGAACAAACTTGGGTCATTCCATGCCAAATCATCCAGCCAAAGTATACATTGTCCACCCCACCTCCTCAGATTTGGATGAAACTTGGTACATGGCATCTTTAGACAAATATAAGAACCTGCATTTTTTATTTTTGGAATATTTACATTATTTTGCTTTTTATAGCTTTTTGAATTTTTGCCTTACTTGTGTTTTCAGATTGAATATTTGCAGATGTTGTGTAAGTCACACATTATCTGTCGTGTCAGTCACAAGCAGATAACTCAAATAAAAGATTTAAAAATTTTATTGAACTCGAATTTGATTCTTTTATTGTTTTATGCATTATTCTTGATATTTCATGTGAGTTTCAAATTTTAAGAACTAAATCTAGAGCAGAATTTTTAATATAAGTGAAAGCAAGTCTAAACCAGTTTCTTTTAGTGTCGTGTCAGTCACAAACAGTTATTTTATATTTTTAAACATTAAAAATCACACAAATTTTTATTGAAAACATAATACATAAGTGTATTTACTTTACTCTTCTATGATTTGTTACTGAAAGTTTAAATTTATTCTTAATTTACACTTTTGAACAAAAGTGAAACATACGGAAAATCTCAAATGTTGTAAGTCACACACAGAATTACCCCTACGTAATATTTTTGAAATCCTCGACATGGGAGCTGAGCTGTTTATTTACGCCGACGATGTCTTTCTAATAGGTCGGGGTGACTCACTCAGTCAAGTTCAAGGGAGGCTGTCCCGCACGCTACTGAAGCTGGAAACGTGGACTCACTATTGGAAACTCAACATTGATCCCCAAAAATGCGCTGCTCTAAATCTATCATGCCGTTGGGGTAATCCCGAGTTTAACCTAATGGTGGCCGATAATCCAATCAATTGGGTCTCGTCGTTACAGGTCCTGGGCCTTAACGTTACTAGTAACCTTAAATGGAAGAGCCACTTTACGATCCTAAGAACCTTGGCCCAGAAGAAAATTCACTTCATCTGGTACATGGCACACGATCACCGGGGATTTGATGCTAAAATGTTCCTTACGATCTGCGATGCGGTGATTTGGGGCACCCTAGACTTTTGGAGTGTGATCTGCAACCGCCTGCAACTCAAATAAAAAGGCGGAAACTATCTATAACGCTGCCATTCGTGTCTGTACAGGGCTCCCTATTTGGACCCCAATCCCCCTGCTGCTTCGCGAAGCTGTGTCTTGTACGATCTCTGGTTGGCACAAGTACCTGTCCTATAAATTCATGATCAAGCATGTTGCACTTTGTTCTTTTTCTCCGCTCAGTGAGTACCTCTCCCCTCCTACCGAAACGGGGCTCCTCTCGAACCTCTGGAATGAGGTCATGAACTCTTGTGGTAGCAGGGTTTCGGACCCGCCCACAAACCCAAAAAATCCCGGGTGTTTTTTTTTTTTTTTTTAAACCCAATAAAACCCACACAGAAGTGGTTTTTTTTGGGGGGTTTTATAAAAAATTATCAAAATTTTTCCCTTCTTTCATTTAAATCATTTGTTATTTGACATTAAATACATATAATCAGACTTCGTGCCGATTACACAGATGTGTAATCGATTACGATTACGATTAATTTTCACTTTTAGACCAGGATTACTATTACCGGAGAAAGTATAATTCCCGATTATGGTTAGATTACGATTATCATATAAAACCAAATTTCCGATTATGATTAGATTACGATTATGTAATCTATTAAAACTTTCGATTATGATTACATTTGAGTCCGATTACGATTACAAAACTTTTCTTCTTACCCTTCTGGCGTTGATGTTATAATGTCTAAATTTTACAATTTCTGTTCAGGGAGCTAAATTACGAGAATGCCATACAGCAAGAACTTCTATACTATTAGACGAACCTGGTTGATTTCCTAGGCCCACTTGTGAAAAGTTTTTTAATGCATACGAACCTCTATTTGAACATGGCATTTTCCGATTTTAACTTAAACATATGTCATTGCACATTTGCAGTGTGATGTGGGGTGGGAGGGGGGGACAGGCTTGGTGGTTTAACACATCTTTGAAATGAACCCAGGTTTAACCTAATCAAGCAAAAATTAGTATACAAAAATTGATATTTGATCCCTTCTATGCTCGGTGTTGCTTCCTTGCCTATGTCCTGGTTTGCTGGTTTCGAAAGAGGTACTGGCAGACGCATGAAAAGTTAGCCGTGGTTCCTATTCAACCATGAAGAAGGAACTTCTGTCATTACGATCTTGCAACGATGTGCGCGAACATATTAAACCAAAGTTTAAGATTTTTTAATGCATTTAGTAAAATGCTAAATACAGGGGCTCTCGACAAATGCATTGTTTTCTCACAATAACCGTTAGCCTCAATCTGAGGCTGAACATATATTGCAGTTATTATTTCACAGAAAGCTTCATGCACAGTTTAACTTCTTTTTTTATACTTTCATAACACGTATATGGGCATTAAATATCTAAAACCGGGCCTGCCGAACAAACAAACTTTTAATTTCTAGAATACACACGCCGTTTTAAAAATTCAAAACTAACTACTAACTCAAAACTACATGCATAGTATCTATTGAGGATAATTTAAGAATTAAAGAAAGACTTAAGAATACTACTAATAAGAGTTACTTAAGAATAGCAGAATGGAGATGTCTAAAGATATCTCTAAACATACATCTTAAAAGTGTGGTGGGTCATATATACAGGGATGAGAATCTTCCGCGGATCCGCGGAATTCCGCGGTTTGGTTATTTCCGCGTATTTTGCTTTTTTTTATTTTCCGCGTTTTTAAAAAGACATTACTTTCCGCTTTTTCGTGTGTTTTAAGTTCCGCGTTTAAAAATATTTTCAGTGCAATTTTCTTTTTTAAAGATGTATTCGCCGAAATACATCTTGCTTACCGATATCAAGACCGTATTGCTAGCCCCAACACGTATTCGTCTTCGGCCATGCTTATTGCGTATTCAAAAATCTTGCAGGATTGGAATCCAAGGAGAAGCCTTTATGATCCACTCCTCCAAGCCAATGGAAGCGCTGCAACTTGCTAAGCATGCGCGCATCGAAGAAGTATGGGGAATATTCAATAAGGAGATCAAAAGTCGAAAGACAATCCGCGAAGTTTGTTCCTTTCGATAAGCGGAAGCGCTGAATTTTATTACATGTTGTGGTTTGATCCGTTTTGCGGTTTTCTGTCCTCAGTTATGGAAAGCAATCATTTGGATATCATAAACCGCATTAACGCTGCGGAAATAAACAAAGAAAATCACAATTAAGACTTTTTTACAATCTGCATTTTTTTTTTTTAAATTGCTTTCGTAGTGAATTAATTTTGAGGCATCAGATAAATCCCACAACATGCCAAGCTTAAAACAAACAATTATTCTCCGATGCACGCATTATGCATTGTCAGCATAACAGCTGGCCCGTCCGGTGGAAGAGGAAAGAACTGTTTACTTTAAAAGAAATGAATTTCTCTCTCTCTCCCTCCTCTGCCGTTGACCTGACCTTCCAAACAGTCGTTTATTTATTTAATAATGTTCCTCTTTCTAAATTGAAAACATTGTTTATATTAAATCGTAGGTTCTTATTTGGCTTCCTAAATCATAGGCGTTAGCATCTCGCAAACGCAAGGTTTTTTTTTTTTTTTTTTTTTTTTTTTTGAAAGTGTGCGTGGGGGAGCGCGCACATAGCATATTCTAAAGTAAAAATAGGTATGTTTCTTTAAGTTAAAAAAAAAAAAAAGTTTTGGAATGAATGGTTTTTCAAACAAAGTTCCGGGGGGCACACGCCCCCCGTCCACCCCCCCCCCCTCTGCCCGACGATATGCTTATGTCTCAACTTAGCAGTAAAGTACTTTTAAATAGTCTATGAGAAGTAGGGAAGGGAGAGTTCTTAATTTAACACTATAACTGGATTTAAGCCATCAGTAGTTGTCAAAACTGCTAAACTAATACATTGTGCAAGTAGTATTTGTATTTAAAAATTATTTTTAAGCATTATAATTATGTGAAACTAAGGTTTTTTGTACCCTAGTTGTTGGCAGGTATATAACTAGTCAGCTTTCCCCTCCTCCCTCTCCCATTTGTTAGGAGAGAGAAAAGTAAATGAGATGGCATTCAGCAGATTTTTAATGGGAACATATATGGCCTAAATTTTTTGAAATATCTATGTATTTTTGTTAGTGTTAACTTTTTAAAGTTACAGGATAGATTTTATTGTCTGATGTAAGAGAAAAGTTGAAATTACTTTTAACATTTTGGATATATATTTCTTTTGCTGTGCCATATTCTGCGTTCTTGGGTTATTTTATAATGAATTGTGGTAAATCTATGGAAGCTTGAAATATTTAATGACATTCTGGAATTTCATGAGAGACAGTTCATAGAAAATCAGGTAATTCTCCCCCCCCCCCCTCCTAGAAATTACATTGCATTCACTTTCAAAAGAATAAAGTAAAATTGTTTTGTAAAGCTAGGATTTTGTCTTGACTGTAGATTTTGTAAAATTGATTAAGATCATCCTTTAAATAATGATAACCTCTGTTTCATTATTGAATGTTCTGCATCTAAAATTGAACATAAATGTTTATGAATTTTAATTTTTAAAGATAATAAAAATTATAATTTAAATAAAAATATTTTAATAAATAATTGTAACATATATATTGTTGATATAAAATAATTGTAATATATATATATATAGTATATCAAAAATGGGCATCACGCGCTTGAACTTTGCTCGAAGTCGAAATTACGTTCACGCACTTTTCCTCTTTTTTCATATTTGTGTATTCTCATCCCTGTATATAGTGTAGTGGTGCTGGTACGACGTAATAAACAAAACTGGACAGTGATATTGGCGGTGTGAATGGTAAAACCCAACGTAATGCCAATTACAATAAAAAAGGCACGAATTTACTGTAAAACTATTTTATAAATAATTAATCGTTCAAAGCTGCTCACTTTCTAAGCAATTAGCTGTTATATATGCTAAAGAACTGACACATTTTTTGTCTCTGGTCAAGAAGCTGTGCCTGAGCACAGCCAGCTGTCGTGAAAAAAGGGTCTCTAGATCTGTGGCATGCGATGAACGCTTCGATCGTCCACCATCTTGCTGGTAGTTAAGTCGAGCGATGGCAACGGCTGCCCTTTTTTTAGCATTGGGAAAGGGTTGCGCATCAAAGGGTTAATGCGAATTCTCGGAGAAATTATAAAAGCTTATAATACACACAATAGAAAAGTTATATATAATTAGTCTCCAGTTTAATTCCAAATTGATAATAAATAGATGCCAACAATTCAAGTTCGAAAGACGTACTATGTTTTAATATAATATGTGTACAGTACAAATTAGATAAAAACAAAATATTTTAAATAATTTTCACATTCATCAGTGAAAAAAATGAAGTATGAATACTTTGTGAATCATATTTTTAAAAAATGAACTGTTTTCTGGGACTAATCACTAACACTGGCATAAATGAAAATAAATTATTTATCCGCTAAACTTTTAGAACTAAGTCAAGGCAGCCAATCAAGTCGAAAATAAGACAAAATTGATTTTTAATACTTCATTATGTATTTTTACGCATTTTTACTGACCGTCAAATTCTATTGAAGGAAAAAAAAAAATGTTAATTCTATTAAAGGGGGGGGGGGAAAGGGGTTTTGTAGATCATTGTCTATGTTCCCTACTCTTTACCCATTTATCCAGAAATTTATCGATCATTAAAAAATATTAATATTTCTAAAGGTCTTTATACATTATAAAATTATTACATTCTTATGCAATTACATTCTTATTAATAGCACAAAGATAAACTAATTTTTAACGGAAATATATGCGCTCCTACCTGCGTATCCAAACAACACAAGGAACCAAAGTTTATCTGTTGTCCACTAATCCAAACAACACATTCATAGTTCTTAAATGCACATCCTTTCCATTTTTATTTTTATACTTTTCTAAAACTGAAAAAACATGCTGCACTTTTTCCTGTGTAGGGACCATTTATGTTCTTTTTCACGACCGCAAATCAAAATGAAGAAATGAAGGAAAGATCTGACATCACAAGAAATAGTTTTAGCTATTCCCTCCCGCGCAACCCTCACTTTCTTCTGGGAAGTCCATTCTTGTCTCTCACCAGTCCAGACTTGGATGAACAGAAGACGACAGACGACAACAACAATAACAAAAGAATGGTCATCTAAATATTTTAACGGGGGGGGAAAATAATACAAGCGAGCTCCTGTCTTCCTCCAAATGTCGGAGCTCCAAGGGAACTTCCTGCCTTCAGGGCATGCCTGTACCTCCCCGGCATGCTAAAACTAAAACTGGGCAACTGTAATCGTCTCGTAATCAAAGCGACTACGATTACAGGCTCTTCAATTACGACTATCTGGCAAATGAAATTTCTAGATTACGATTAGACTACGATTACGCGAAAAAATAAACTTCTAGATTATGACTAGATTACGATTACATGAAAAATTTAATTGCCAGATTATGATTATATTACGATTACACAAGAATATGTAATCAATTACAGTCGATTACGATTACACGATTATGATTACACGAAGTCTGCATATAATATTACCTACATAACTTAGTGCATTATATTAGATAAATATAAATATGCCAGTTTAATTTTTTTTATAATTATTTTTCCAACTTCAACATAAAGAATAATAACCTTTTTAAAAATAATACCTTGAGCCAATTCTATCTGCAATATTTGCTTTGAAATGAACAGGTGTAGAATGCAGGCAGGGATAACTCAGTAATTTATCTCTTTAATGAATAAGTTTTTAAATACAAATAAAATATGTAATTATCAGTATAGTGACCAAAAAAAATCCTTTCCCAGATAAGAGAAAAATGGGACATGTCTCTCTCTTACTGCTTACAAGCATGCATCTCAAGACCCCCTGCCCTCGTTTAATTTGATTTGCGACTTTCAGAACCTACCTCATGCTCAGGCTGTGGCCAGCTTTTTAATAGCCACTCAACGTTTTTGAGCTCGTGGCAACAACGGTTGCCCTTGTCCATGGTTTTTTGCCGAGCGTGCTTGCCCTTTTATATCTACTTTCCTTCTGCTGCTTCCCTCCCATTGGTGGGAACCCAGGTACTGAGAATCTGCAATCTGCATGTCAGGAGATTTGCATAAAGGTGTGAAATAGGTAGCAGCAATTAAGCTGCTTCACTTAATAATTTTTTTTCTTCTCTTCAGGGTGTCTGTGCATTTTATTAAATTTATCACGAGGAAACGAAGTTATTGCTTCTCAGCACTCCTGGTCTTCGGCTAAATTTCTTGTCTGGAGCGCAAGGCCGGTCCGAGCATCCGTAGCCATAAGCTCCTCAGTGTTCCCCTCCTTGGGGGTCCATTAACAACAACAACAACAGAATATATCTACTACTTCAGTTCATGCATCTTGTATTACAATTTAGTTCTTAAAGACGAGTGAGCTTAACCAAGCTGTTTTATTTAAGAAATTAATTTGATTGAGGTTGCAATAAAGGTTGTGAAGGAAAATGGTGAGAAAAATTTGGTACTTGTGTATTATACCATAGACATGCAAATCGAATAAATTTCTCGCCAAGGGTTTGTACTCTGCAGTTCCGTTCCTATTGCACATGTGATAATGTGCATCAAAATACCATATGTTCTGTATGGACAAAATGTATGTATGAATAAAATGAATCGTGTTTCTTTTAAAATCTATAAATTTTATGTGTACGGTTGATTTTTAAAATTGATTTATGACTTAACAAAATTCAAGCGTTTAACAAAGCATTGTAACAGAAATAATGTGAAAAGTGTGTGTTATTAAGTGGAACTGTTATGGGTACTTACATATTATACCAGCGGTCTGCCAAGACGAGCAATTTTTTGCCAAGATAAGTGCCGGAAAAATGAAGTAATTCATTCTTAGAAATACATTATGCAACAGTTTGCCAGCACATTTGATGCAAAAATCCCTTGGCGGAAATGACCGCCGGGATAATATGTAAGTACCCTGTTATGTGTAGGTCGCCAAGGCACCATTTTATGAACTGCATTTGCATTGTACTTATTTTAAAATGTTTATGTCACATCGTATGCTAGCATACACGTTCATATAAATGCATGTACACCCCTTTTGACAGACCGAGGGTCTATTTTTACCAGTTTTTCATGCCATCTGAATGTACGTAACTCACATATCTCAAAAACTATTGGTCATAGAGTGTTGAAACTTTATATTTAGGATTTTGTAACATGAAGTTGTGCACCTCCTCTTTCGGTTCCATTTGACTGGATAGCTTAAATACAGGGTTGCCCAAAAGATTCTAAATACATTACACTCTATGAGCCGAAATTCATTAAACTCGCATTATCTCAAAAACTATTAGACGTGCAATGTTGAAACTTTAAATTTAGGATTGTTGTAACATCAGTCTTGCACCTCCCCTTTCAGTCCCATTTGACAGGATAGTTTATCTACAGGTCCACCCAAAGGATTTAAAATACATTATGCTCTATGGGCAGAAATTCTTGAAAGCACATTTTAGAGGTATTAGGCTATTTCAAACGACTCAGAAGTGATATATGCTGTTGAGGGTTCCATTTCAAACGACTCAGAAGTGATATATGCTGTTAAGGGTTCCAAAATGAATTTCTGCATTAAAAAAAAAAAGTCTTTATAATTTATAGTTTTGCTACAGGAACACTTAAGGTTTCCAACACATTACGGTCAATTTAATTTTAGGAACATTCATCCATTTCAAGCACAATCCCGTCCTACCATATAGTTAGGTAATGGTTTGACCACCGTTGCATACCTCTCTCAAGAACTATGCCAAAAGTTGCCAATCTTGGAGACTTTGGTGTACGCTTGTATGTATTTAACTCTCAAATCTCAAAAACTATTAGTCGTAGAATGTTGAAATTGCATATATAAGAAGGTTGTAACATCTAGTTGTGGATCTTGATTTTTAGCTCCAATCTACTGGAGAGTTTACAGAAAAACCCAAAAGAATTTCAGTAATTTTTTTAAAGTGTTAAAAACTCATTAAAAGCCGTCAGTAGCACTTTTGGTGGTGGCCACCACCTTCCTCAGCTTTGATTTCAAAATGCCTTGCTCTCTTCCTCAGAATATTGCTCCATCCCGGATCTATCTGCACATGCATCATGTCATTTACAGCGCCATATGTGGTTATAATCTGCGAAGCTTCCATGTTTAGGGCATAACAGTTATTTTTGTAATTGGAGAGTTTTGACTATTATTAAAGTTGGTTTTCTATGGGGCATTCTTGGGCTATTTTAGAGAGGGCGGTACTGTGTATAAAGAAATACACTTTTTCTAAATTATCAAATGAAATTTTCTTTTGAAACAAGCCACTGAACAGTTTTTAAAGCTCTTGTCACTTCATTGAAAAACATAATCGATTGCAACTTCTTCATCCTCTTTTTCAATTCAATCTTCCAGAATGTCTTCATCTGTCGCAGATTGTGAAGTCCCCCCCCCCTTCCCCGAATTAAGTGCAATTTTTACTTCATCTTAAATAGGAGAAGTTAGTCATTAAGTTCTTTTTAAATGTTGAAATAATGTGTTGCATCCTTATTTTTAGTAATAAAGCTCATTGTTTATTCTATTGAATTTTATTTAAATTGTTTTATCTTTTGTTATGTATTTCAGTTTAAAAAAAATAATCATTTAAAATTGCAGCTGTTAGCATTCATCACAGTGAACACAAACAAGTGTTCATATTTATTATTGAAAGGTGAATATTTCTAGTTAACTCTATTTCTTACTATTCTTGACAGCTGATGTAGAAGTAAATTTGTTGGATGAACTTTTGGATCCTGGAGTTGATGATGAACTTACTGCTGAACTTGATGGCCAAGAGAAAAAAATTAGTAGGGAAACTATTAAATCTTCATTCAGATGATTCTTTCTTATTTAAATTTTGAAAATTATTTTTATAAGCGATTTTGTGCTTTAAAGTGAAATAAAATAGGAAAAAAAGCTGGTGGAATCATTTCTCTCATTTTAAAAAATTGACCCTTATATTTTGAATGTAAATAGAAGTCAAAAAATGAAAAGGCTTGAGAATTTGATGGATCTTGTTTTGTAATGTTTTAAGAAATGTCCCATTTTTTTTTTTTTTTTTTTTTTTTTTTTTTTTTAAGAAGGTTTATAATTTATAATTTTAGTGTTATAAATACAAGCATATTTTTGAATGTATGATTATTAGCTGTACAACATATTTGCTAAAAAAGTATATGACACATGATTTACCATTTTTCTTAATAATAACAAGAATATTTCACACTTACTATCTTGAACTGTGTATGCAATATTTTGTTAACGATTTCAGTATTTATATTGTTACAAAAAGTTCATTGTTAGAGGTTTTTGAAATGAAAGATACATTCCTAACAACATTTAAGTTGTAAAAATTGCATTATCTTAAAAAAACTTATTAGAACTTCATTGACATGAACTGAAAGCAGATGATATGATATAGTTATCCATTCAAAGTTTGAGGAATGAATGACAGTGATGAAATTATATAGTTTCACTTAGTTAAAAAAAGAAAAAAAATGGCAAACACCCAGTTTTGTTATAAAGCATATTCATTAAAAAAGTAAGACCAAATATTATGTATCTAGAAGCTGTTGGGTAGTATAAGAAGATTAGATTGACTGTAGTTTTAGTTATAAAATATTAAGACACTGCAATCACCATGACAAACCAATTTAAAGTCAGATTTTTAAAGATAGAATTTGATTACCTAATTCCCTAATTTTCTATCAGCCTTTTGTTGCCCCCCCCCCCTAAAATTCTCCAGCACCCACAAGGGAGTGTTATCATCCACTTTAAGAAAGGACAGTTTAAATAATTTTTAAAACCATAAAAAACCTGCCAATCCTGATGAAAACAGTTATTCATTAGGCTTTGCATGTAACTTAGCTAGATTGTGAGATTATAAAACTAGTAAATTAAGATAAAATAATGAATTGTCATGCGAGTGTTGCAAAATAGGATTTTTACAACTTCAAAGGAAGTGGTGATAGCTCTTTCATTTCCAAAAGACATTGTTTCTTGCTGAAAAAAAAATACAGGGATGTTAATTCTGCGCCCATTGCGCCGAGCTGCTCCAAAACGCAAATCTTGCGCCGAACTGCACTTTTAGCCGAGCTGCGCCGAATACGTCATTTTGACTCTTTGTTAATTTTTTGACACGCTTGCACACTTTGCTTTTCTTATCTGCATTTATTGTAAGTGTTGACTCTAGATTGATTTTGCAGGGCGCAGCGCCCGGCGGCCCTTTTATCGTCTTTTTAGCCTCCGGCCGCCCTATTTCTCTTCTTTATGTGCCCTCCTGCTTTTACATTTTTATTATTATTAGTCAGCAATCGCCACTTTTTATTTTTTACATACCATTTGCGGCCCATCACGAAAATACGTTAATTAAAACAGCTCCTTCACAGAAATACGATTGAATACAATAACTCCTTCATGAAAATAGGTTTGATTGAAAGCGGCCCTTTCACGAAAACAGTCTATGAAATTGGATCTTTCCCACAAATGTTTTTTTTTTTTTTCAAATATTCTATTCTTTCAGATCGAAATACTGTTACTGCCTTTTTCATTGTCTTTCCACTTGCGGGAGCTGAGTAGGGGGCCTCTCTAGTATGTTTTGTTTTTGCTGACTCAACGAGAAGCCCGATTGGCCGGGCAGAACTACCTGGGCATTTCTCTTAGGAGTTGGGGGAAGAAAATACGGTTGGGAAAATCAAAATGTTCTTAACTTATCTAAAAATTTGCGCTACCATCTGTCAATCCTCAAATATCGGTAGCTACGTTTGATAAAATAAGAAGTTGCGAATTATCAAACAATCATTATTCCAGAGTTCGCCGCCAGTTGTATATAGTTATTGCTCTTTATGTTTTTAAGTTTTGCGCACTAGCAATTTTTTTTTTTTTTAAATTTCCCCCTAAAACATTTCCTTTTTTTAATCGGCTTTCTTAGTACAAATTATTCTTAATGTATTACAGTTATTTACTAACCATACATAATTAAGGATGATACAGAAAGTATGCCATAGCAAAACGATGTTTTGCGATTCGAAAATTATGCGGGATTTGCTAGTTTGTTATGGCAAGCCTAGACAAGGGATATCTCCTAAGGGGGGGTGCCTTGGTTGGATGACTTTTTAAAGAATTCTAACGTGTATTGACGTTACATTTGATGAAACCGACAAAAAATCCAGACCTTTTTAAGTATGTTACAAAAAATTAAAAATAAAGCTTTATGAAAAATTATTTAAAATATGTTAAACTGTATTCCTTACCTTTGGGCAATTTTGTGAGTTAAAAAAAAATATTTATTTTATACCTGCTAAAAAACTTACATGTAGTAATTATTTTTATTTATTTTAAAGAATAGTACTTTTTAAAAATCTTATATTCACTTTTCATGAATGAGCAAACATTAAATTAGAAGTGAAAGAGGAAGAACAAATATATTTCAGCGATTTGATATGGTGTTGTACATTCCAACCATTGGATGTAATACAAAATTTGCATGACTATGTCATTTATTCTGGCAATCTTCTGTGTTCTGAATTCAATTTTCCCAATTTCTATAGTTATCAATTGATGGATGAGTTGAATTGTTTGATGCAATTCCAAATAATGTCTAATAGTAATAAAGGTATAATTCAGTAACTTTAAAAATCTTTACTTGGTAATCATTCAATAATTATTGCGAACAAAAGAATTTAAATAAAATTCCGATTTATATTATTAAATTCTATACATCCTGCACTGCAGAAATTTTATTATTTTTATTACATGCTAAACACATCTATCCTAATCCACTTACACTGACAGTCCTTTTCTGTTTAAAAGTTTGTACCAATATAGGTGAAATATCTTATATGAATGTGATCCAGTAGTGATAGTGTGATAAAATTCAAAAACAAAAATTAACAGTCCCTCTGCCTTCCCCTACTGCCTAACAAATCATGTCTGGCGAAAAATTTCTGAAACCTTCTTCAATAAATCTACTATTCTTATAAATAATAATAATAAACATCTACATCACGTGATTTTGAGAAAAAAAAATTAAGTAGAAAATTCAAAATTACTTAGAAAATCAAAAACTTCTATTTATTTACAGATTTAATTCACATTTATGTCATGTTTAGAGCAAAATATTATCAACAAATCATTTTTCCTATTTCGATTACACTCATTTCTACAGGATATTTTCTCCAAAGAAGGGCGGGGGGAATTAAAGATAAACTGGAAAAAAAATTACTATGCATTGTAAGTCAGAACACATATTACAACTCTACATGTTAAATTTTCGGGGATCAGATAGTTTCATACCAGTTTCTAGATATATTATCTATCTGTACATTCTCGTGGAACCCCAAGGTGCTTTTTTTGAGAACAGGGTGCCCTTTTGTAATTTATCCCCGGGCGGCCCTTTTTTCTAGAGTCAACACAGTAGAAATCTTCAATTTTATGCTCCAAAATCATGTTAACCCTTTATAAAGCAGTGGTAAAATACTTACCACCTACGGTCTATTAAATACAGAAATCAATTGTCATTAGTGAATTTTCTGATTTTTGTTTAGTTATATTGGATGTATATTTTTTCCATACGTCTAGATTCTAAATAATATTTGGCTTATGAACTTTTCTTTCATTCTCAATTTTAAAGAAAACTCTAATAATTAATCGAAAATTGAGCATAGGAATCATTGCTTTTAATTATATATTTTTGCGTTCAATTCCGTGTACAAGCAGCAGGTAGTTTTCCCGACTTTGATTTTGTGTATAATTAATGTATTCTCCTGCAAAATTTCTATGTTTGTTTAATACTTGTTTCTCCAATTTTCACATAGGATATTACAGTAGAGGGAAAATATATGAATTAATTCTAAAAAATGGTCCAGAAAAATTAAAAGTAATTTCGACTCTCTGCACTTACCCTCGCCTTATAAAGGGTTAATTCTGATCCCAAATCTTAGTTTTCCTCGCGGAAGCTAAATTTTTTGTGCTCCCAAATGGAATTTTTCTGCTCCCAAATAGAATTTTTCTGCTCCCAAATGGAATTTTTCTGATCCCGAGGTGCTCCCAAATGAAATTTTTTCTGCTCCCAGGGTGCTCCCAAATCGAATATTGGAGTTAACATCCCTGAAAATAAAAAATTGCTATTTTTTTCAACACTGTCACTAGTAGCATGTACGATAAAACAGATATCGTCGTGCTCAATTAAAAGAAAACACGTAGAAGTAAGCATAGATAAGATTGCTGACTGTTTAAAAGAAGAGCTAGAAGTCCATAAAATGAAGAAAACATATTTCTCTGAAAAGTGCAACAACAAAAATCAAATGCTGTAATTCAGAAAAAGCTGAAAAGAAGAAGGGCTAATCAGCTTTACCTTCAGATCATTGAAATACTGTCTGTGCCAAAGTTGAATGGTAGGGGATCTTGTGACTTAATTTTTGATTTTCAGTTCAAATATTAAAATTATTTTTGAATATATTTAATAAGTATTGTGCTATTTATTTTCCTGATAATCTTTTTCTTGCAACAGTAATTTTTTTGACCTTTTTTTTTTTAATTTTACTTCTCACTATGGGATAAAACAATCATAACAATACAAGAAAAAAGTGGTGATTAAACAGTTGTGTTTTTAAAACAATTAAAAAAAAATTGTTGCTGGTCAAAAATAATGTAATGTATAAAATATTTGTTAAAAAGAAATAATAGTAATAAAAGGTTTTATTTTAGATTATTTTTAAGTTGAAAATATGTACATTTAAGGTCATTTCCCCCCGCCTGATGAGTGTTGTAAAAAAAACCCCGTTTCTTTCTTTCTTTCTTTTTTTTTTCCAGAAAAATCCAACCCACTGGATTTTGGAGGTTTATCAGGTTTTTTTTAAGGGAAGGTATAGGGGTTCAGAATGTTTGAAAAAAGTTTGCTAATTACTAAATACAACTTAAAGCAACTAACTGATTATAAAAATTGATTATAGATGAAAAAATGGTTAGCCCTTTATCTACTGACGGTACTTAGAAGTACCGTTAAATTAAAATTGTTTTTTCTTTTAAAACTATTCATTGGAACCATTCCTTTGAAAAATAACTGCCAAATTCTTCATTTAATCAGCTTACATCATGATTGCATGTTCTGTTAGAGTAGATTGTCAGGGATTGCACTGAAGTCTGATAAATGTGGGTCACAAAGGCCCATTAACTTGAGAAATAGGGGTTTTTGCATGTACAAAACCCACCATGTGTGTATTTTTTGTGCATCACAGTCAACAAATTTTGGATAAATTACTCAAAAATCTGAGTAAACGTGAACCCCGGATTGTTTTAAATAGACGGCTCTCAGCTCACTTTCTAATCATGTTGAGCCCCCTCCTCCTCTAAAAAGAGCATTAGTGAATTTTAAGACGTCAGCTTTATGATTAAAGGATTAGGTTTTCTAAAAGAGTGTCAATCGAAGCATTATTTGACTCCTTCAGATTTGTTGGTCCTATACTCTTGAAAAAGACTTGTTAAACTGTTTATAAAACCAGCTATCAAACATTTAGCTTATGCTTATTTTTTAGTACCTTCCTTTTTTATTACATTAATCAGTATCCTTCATTGCCTAACTATAACAAAAGAAAACAAATGGATTCAAGGTGATATTATTGGCAATTCTTAATTCAGTAGATAAAGGGTTAATTAATAATAATGATTAGTCATCAATTATACATAAAAATGTATAAATCAATATTAATAACCAATCATGGTTTGCTTTTAGATAAACTGATTATTTGTAATAATTTTAACAATGAAATTAAACTAGACTTGTCTAATGTTTTTTTTTATAGTTGAAAATTATCCTTATTCATTTTAATTTAAATTAGACAAAAATTTTCTCTCAAAAAAACCCAGTTAGGCTTTTTCTTGGGTTAAAAAAAAAAAAAAAACCTTCCCATGTTTTTTTCTGGTTGAGCAAAATCATAACAACCTTACACCTGACCCTGACCCCCAACCCTGCAACCTGACCTTAGATAAAAAGCATGCATTATGCTGTTAAATATATTTGAAACAAAATTAAAGGTGAAAGTAATAATAATATTCTTTTTGTGGCAGTATGCTACATTTTATTGTGTAAAGTTGCCTCCTTAAACTGGGCAATCGCAACTTTAAATGGGCACATAAAACAAAAATCACAGTTGCCCCTCAAGCAACCAAGAAAAACTTATATTCCCAATTTCATTTCCGAGCTTGAAAATGCAGTTTCCTATTTCTATTTTAATTTCCAAATAATGGCAACTTTAAGAATAAACATCTGCCAATTTATTTTTCATTGTTCAAGTTTTTACATTTCGGAGCAACCAAAAAAAATAAAAATAATAATTAATTAAATAAATAATTACCAAATTTTACTGTTACGTATTACACAAATGTTGAAATATTTATTTAATTGGTTTAATTTTTTAAATGCTTTTTATTGTTTAATTGATAGTTTGTTTTACTATTTTTGTGTAAAACTTTTTGACTGTATTGTGTTGAATTTGTGTATGCCTTTTTTTTTTATTTATTTATTTATTTATTTTTTTTTTTAATTTTTTTTTAGTCTCAAAAGCTCAACCTCCACCTCAGACGAAAGCAACTGAAAAACCACCTGCAAAAGTTGTGAAAAAGGTAGTAAAAGTTTCAGCCAAAACTGCTGCAGTAAAGCCTAAATCAACAACTACTAGTGGAGAGAAAAAAGTAGTTAAAAGTAAGCCTGATGGAACTACTGTTCGACAAGTGACAGTTAAATCAAATCAAAAAAGTGAACAATCAAGCATTTCAAAGGTTTGTTTAGTTTTCTTGTTATTAATTTAAAATGCAGCAACCTTTTGGTCTTAGAAGCAAGCATATATTTGTAAGAGCAAATATGTATGTATATTTTTAATGAGACTGTTCAAGAAAAATTAGATTAGTTTTTTAGAAAGCCAGTTAGTTAATATATGAGAATTTATAAGTTTACATTATTAATTTTCAATAAATGATTTAGTATTTATTATGTATTTTATTACGTACTAGCTGCGTGCCCGTTCTCCGCACGGTAGGGAACAAAACTTTATATTACATGTATAGTTCGAATTGATTCCAGTGATTTGGAATCTAAAAATAAGCAAAATGATTTGACACTTGGCGTAAAGTTACTTATTAGTTATTTGTAAAGGTAGTATAAGTACTGACCTGAGACAATTGTTAATATTATGACACAAAAAACTATGTCGGCGTCATTCGCGATTAGAAAAGAAAAGCGTGACGGGTTGCAGTGAAAATTCCTAATTTTCAAAATTTCTCATTTCTACATCATACTCTTTTTTAGATTTAAGTTATGCCATTAATACCTTAGATACTACATGATGTGGAGAACTGTTTTATTTTATAGTTTAATAGTTGTGTACCCACTCTTTGCAAGGCAAGAAGAGAACATTTTCCTAAAATGTAATCATAACTACTTGTGACAAAACAGAATCTGCACGAAAAAATATAGTTCTGTTACAGTCTTTTCTGTTGAAACTACCGGGGGATATATTAACGCGACGTATGTAATACGCGCTGTGATGTAATACGGCTGTTGAAAAATGAATAGAAGACTTAGTTTCACGAAATATTTATTAATGCGGTATATTGCGCTTTGTTCAATATTGCCTTAGAATATCTACTTACTATTACTTAAACTATCTTTTACTGATACCAATACAATATATTTTCGTTTTGCAACCGTTAATGCTTAATTTAAAGAAACGGTTTAGATATTTGCCACGAATGTCATCTTTTACTCTATGGTGATTCTTTACAATTTACGCATTAACATAAACGATAACTATTTCACTTTATGGCTGCCACTAAATCAGCTCTCCATAAATTTTCACGCATAATTCTTGTCAGATTGGCGTATTTAGCACCAGGGCCCTATTATCACATGGGCAAATCGGGACTTTGCCCAGGGCCCCCGGCTCGAAGTGGCCCCCAATTTCAAATGTTGTTCATTTTTTTATAACAAAATTTTATGAAAAATAAAACAAATTTCATAGATTGGGGGGGGGGGGGCAAATTCAAAAATGCACGGTTCCCCCTTTTGGTCATAATCAGGTCCAGTTTAACACCGCAATGTATTTCCTGCGATTCGAAAACGTGTCCCGTTTAAAATCTCAATTGAAAATAACGCTGGATAATTCACTGGTGAAAAAACAGCATTCAATTCTTTTTCTGTCAACGTAAAATAAAATATAGTGTTATTTCATGCGTGGCGTATGTTTTGCTTGTGAGTCCGTTATTCTGATTGAATTCGGAAAGGGGTTTTAAACTCATGACATCAAAATGACGCACATTTCACATGCGAAAACTCAGTTATTTTAAATTAATTTTATTTATTTTTTTCAACTGGCAATTTTAATCATTGTTACTGTCGCCAAGACAACCAAACCGCAAGATATCATACCGAAATTTTTAAGCAGCTGCTATTGAAATGAAAATCCTTCTTTATTTAAAAATTTGTAAAAAAATCTCCTAATTTATATTTTTCTCTGGTTTCTCTTAAAAGAGGGTGAAATATATGCTCCATCATTTTACAAAATATAAAAAAGTTATGACGGATAGAATTCAAGATGCAGCTGTTTTAAAAATATTTTACGAAAGTCAGCGTCAAATTTTATTTGAAAAATTCCCCAAAATCTGCAAATTATGTTGCACAGTCCGAACAAACAGTTTTTAAAAGAAAATTTTCTCCTCTAGCGATAATGTAAATATCGTTTTCTTGCGATTGTAATTACCGCCGTTATTACGTATTAAGCGAGAAAAATCGCTAAAAATCGGACAAAACATAAAACAAAACATTTTCTAAGTCGAATTTTGAAAATCACTTCGAGGCATGTTAGGATCTGTCCTAGTGAAGCCGTATGCAAAATTCGGTAGGTCTGCGACTAACCGTCTCGGCGCATGCTCACGAATGTGCTGAAATCGGACATTTGAGTAGCTTTCTACCCTGAAAATTGCGAAAAATCGTTAAAAATTAGGGAACGGGTGGATTTCCAGAATTTTAAAGCAGCCTACGACCTATTCTATGTCGTTTCACGTGTATGTGCAAAATTTCAAGCCGATCGGTCTGACCGTGTGGGAGGAGTTCCCGGACGAACAAACAAACAAACTTTCACATTTATATAATAGATTATTATTACGTATTAAGAAATGTATTAATCTCCTTTATTAATTTCATAATTCCCCTTATTTTACAATTTTTCTCAGAGTTTGAAGGCATAGCCAAAGAATATAAATAAAACTCGCATGAAGAAGTCCAGCTCCCATAGGGATAATGTAAGAGCAGAAACACGCATGGCGTTGGCGGAAACTGTGGTGGTAAAAAAAAAAAAAAAAAAACTTTGCAGGGCTGAAACGCAGATCCGAAACTATAATCGCCTTTTATTTGAGTTAGCTGGGAGTTACTTTTTCCCCTTCTTTAACGAAGAAACGCTGTTTAAAATTCTTTCAATTATAAAATCGGGTAACGATTGGCGAAATAATATTGATGTAGTTAAAGTTTGACCATTGTTAAAGTTTACACTTTTGGGAAAAAATTTATTAATAAAACTTAGGTTTTTTTAATTATTATTTTGTTACGGGAATCACTGCTTAAACTTGTTTTAATTATAAATTCGCTGAACGTTCGGCAAAATAATATTGGTGTAGTTAAAATTTTACCATTGTTAGTTTACACTTTCGGGAAAAAATTTATTTATGAAACTTAGGTTATTTTAATTTTTATTTTGTTACAGGAATCGCTGCTTAAACATGTTTTAAATATAAATTCAGGAAACAATCGATGAAATAATTTTGAATATTGGTTTAATCCAAATCCAGTTGTTTGAATTAACACTTTTGGGGATGATTTTAACTGGCAGCAAGGGTTGCTTTTATTACTATTTTGTAATGAGAATCGCTGTTTAAACTTATTTTAATCATAAAATCAGATGATAGTCGAAATAATATTGATTTAATCGGGAACTTATATCATTGTTTAAGTTTACACTTTTAGGGTAATAATACAGTGTTAAAAAGAAATGAAATAAAATAAAAATTTGTATAATGTGATATAGACTTCTGTTTTGTGTTCATCACTTTTAAAATGTGCATGTTTTATTGCAACAGTTGTGAAATAAGTTGAATTTTATATTTAATATTTACTAATAACTGCCATGTGTGCTGAAATAAAAAAAGATATACTTACCTTACTCTCATAATTCACTATTCAAATTCTTGTTATTACCTGTTTTTCACCCAGTAAAATAATTTAAAATGTGACATCTGCATAATAATTTCATAGAAACCAAACTTGAGTTTAAATGTGGTTGTAATTGTTATGATTTAAGACTTGTTCTGCTGAAGAATATTGCATTATGCACAGAAAAGTGTGTACGAAAATTTCAAGTAGGGCTGGGCCAAAAATCGATAAATACCGACATATTGGTTTTATTTCAACATCAGATATCCGATATTCCCATTTTCATTTCAGTGAAATCTCGAATTTGATAAAGTTCAAAAATACAGGCCGGCGATAAGAAAATCTCGAGATCGATACCAGCTAGTGATGCTCTTGCTACTGCTTTCTCTCCGTTGATGGCGATACTGGATCGCGGGAAAAACAGCTGCTGCGTGTTTGTTATTTTAGAGAATAGTTTTTTCCTCCCTCGGAGCTCCGTAGAAAGAAAGCAGGGAACTTTTATTTCGAAGGGGATGTGGCGTATAGTGTGACGTTCTGGTCACGGAAGATATCTAGGTGCAATAGTAGTTATTTAGTGATATTTTGGAGTGAAGAATATTATGATGCGTGAATGGCTATTTCAACAGATAATAGAGCTGCTGATATTTGGTTGGATCGATAATAACTGATAAAGCAAATGTTTTATTGGAAGTAATTTAATCTAAGTGCGGTACCGTGTACATTAATGGGAGCTGGTGCACGTAAAATCTATCGTTGCTCCTAAGTCCCCCATGAACGATACCTCTGGAGATCTCTCATAGCTTAAAAGAAGATCATGGTCATCCAAGCTGCCAGCCTTCGGCATCAGATCTATATGTATGGTTTATTAGCCTAATTACCATAATTAATTAACATCTCAGAAACTATCCTTCAGAGTGCGTTTTTATTGATTCTCGACCCCTCCCCCCAGACTCTGCACCCCCATCGATACGTAAAATTTCGAATCCTTTGACACCAAACTTAACCTTTTAATCTTACAAGCCCAGGGGGTCATACGAAGCTCCCCTGTATTTTCAATTTGGGCATTTTAAACGCTAGCCGCCTCCGGCAGCATCTCCAGAGCCTGAAAACCGTCCCAGAGCCAATTTCTACATGTTTGCAGTCCTTTTAAGCCTCAATCATGGTTAATTAGTCTAATTAACATAATCAATTAACGTATTTCTCTGAAACTATCCATCGGAGCACGTTTTCATTGATTCTCGACTAGGGATGCACTGAATACCATATTTTGCCAAATTACGAATACCGAATATTTGGTTAAAATTCTAACCGAATACCGAATACTTGGTAAAAATTTATTAAACTTATTAACCGTTATTAAACTTTGATTGCTATGATTAATTTGATTAGTTTGTTCTTAAACAATATTTCATATGGTGTAAAACTTCCTAAATTAAAGTGCTGCAAAATTTAATATCCAAGTGTTTTCTCTATATATTATTAATGATTTTTAAAAATATTTGTGAAATACTGGTAATTTTTTTTACCTGCGTATTTTATTTTTAAAAAATTAGCAGTTAATTGACTTTACATATTTATGATAATGTCCAACCGAAACTGGTTTTCTGGCCGAAACCGAAACCAAATGTTCGGCCGTGACTTCAGTTTCGGCCGAAACCGAAACTCACGTGTTCAAGTATAAAATTCTTAAAAATACTGAAATTTGGACCATTTTACCCATTATTCTGCATTAATTAGGACATTAAATGGAAACACATTATATTAAGTTTGTTGTGATCATTTATTTATTTATTATATGAAAAAATATTATTTTAATAATATTATTAATATTTTTATGATATTTATTATAAATAAAAAATATTATTAATATTTCAAATACTAAGCATTCGTTTTGAATTATTCATTAATACTTTGGTTACAAGAATTATCAATCTCTTTCTTTTAGGTATCTCTTTTATAGAAATAATAATTATTATTACTCTCTTAGTTTCAGTCTTAACAAAGATTAACAAATCACTCATTTAGAATTAACAAAGATACCTAGATCACAGTTAGTAGGACAGTCGTACTTACATTTAAAATTAAGTAACTCACTACTAAACTACAGTAAACATTTAAATTAAAAACAATCATAAATCAAATATAAAAGAAAACTTTTGAATGAAAAACCAAAAAGTAACCCTAAATACAGGGTTACGTTTTTAGTTTTTCATATTATTATTACTTATAATTAAAAAGTCTTATATTGTACGCCAAGAAAAGCAGTTTGTCTGCGTTTTTGCCATGTAAATTATTGCGACGATCCGAGTATATTTGGCCAGCAGCACTGAACAGCTGCTCACTCGGGACACTGGTAGGTGGAGCTGAAAGGTATTTTAAAACTGCACCTTTCAATATAGGATATGGACTGCTGCTCCAATAACTGTATATGTCAGCATTGCATTGTAATAATGGCTCCGACAGGTAAGACTGAATCTTTTCTTTCAGACACTGTCTTATGTCTTCAGATTCTGTGGTCTCTGCTTGGCTAGGCGTATTATCGTGCACATCCCAAAGACTCTCTTTTTCTTGCTGTATGTGGTGAGCTTGCGAGACGCATATAGTTGAAGCCGAAGAAACATTGAAATTATCGGTGCTGCGGGATGATTGCTTGCTGACTTCAGAGTCAGTCAAGAAAGATATTAGTTCTGTAATAGCAATGTCCACTTCATTGGAATTGAGGAATTTAGACTTGAACCTAGAGTCCAATATTGTAGCTACCATCAACGAAGGGAGTTTTTTCAATGACGAAAATCTGATGTTCATGGACTCGTATAGTGAATTTTTCATGTTGGTCATCATTTCGTTATCACTTTCACAGCGAACTTGTAATTTTCGGTTTAATAACGATATCAAAAGTATGACAATCGAAATGCATACATTATCAAATGATAACTCAAGGGTGGCTTCATAAAAAAATGTCAACACGGATGTGAGATTCTTTACAGTGACCCATTCATCAGATTGAAGCGAATGAACCTTACCATGTTCAACATAGTATAAGTTTACTGCACTTTTTTGTTCCAAAAGTCTTTGCAGCATCAAATACGTGCTGTTCCATCTCACATCAATGTCTTGCACTAAGGCATGTTCTGGCAATCCGCATTGTTTTTGACATTCCGTTAATTTCCTGGTTGCTGGCTCACTGTGATGGAAATGGCCGACGATTTTTCTGCATTTCTTTAAGAGGTCCTTTATTTCGTCTTCTGAAAATAGCGCTTGCTTTACGACAAGCTGGAGCGTATGTGCGACACATCCTATAGATTCATATTGATCACGCATCGCGCGAACCATATTAGCGACATTGCCACGTAGGACAAGAAAAATCCTCCCTTGTAAACCCCATTCGTTTACCATATCTGTAAATTTTTGTTCGATATATTGACTGGTATGGTCTTGCTCTAACACACATGCACCTAAAATCACTTTAAGACGTTTATCATTTATGATGAAATGAGCTGTGAAACTGAGAAGTGAACATGCTTTACATGAGTTGGTCCAAATGTTGGTAGTAGCACTAACCCATTTACTCTGTGCCATTACATTCTGTACTTTTGATCTAACTTTTTCATATGTTTTGGGCATAAGTGACGTTCTAAAATATTTTTCAGATTTCAACCGATATTTGCGAACTCCTTGAGGATCAGTTAAATTGAGTCGGCGGAATGCTTCACCTTCCACCAAAGTATAAGGCATCATGTCCACGATTATGAGATCCATTATAGTTTTGCCAATCCTTTTTGTAATTTCATGATCATCAGGCCACAGTACAACTTTAGGTTTTGAGGTCAAACTTGGAATGGTTGTTTGAACAAGAGTCGACAGATCTGAGCTTGATTGTTGCAAAGATACGCTTAAGTCGGTTCGCTTCAATTTTGCTTCACTTTTTAAATCGTTTAATACTGATAAACGTTTTAGTACTTGCCTGTATTCCTCGTCATGAAATTTTGATAAATGAAGCTTCAATCCGTGTACTGTTTGTTTTTTTGGTTCGTGGCTTCCTAAGGAATAAGACTTGCTACATATCTTACAAACAGCTTTTGATGTATCACTGATACTTTTGTCGAAGTACTGCCAAATCGGATTTTTTTCTCGTTGTGACATTTTACTCTGAAACAATTAAAAATAAAACTGTAATAATAACCCTAGTACAACAAAACTACATCAATAGATCATCGGAATGAAAAACAAAACTTGAAACAAGTTTACTTAAGCAACGTAATTTAATCAAATTAAACACTTCATATTTTTCATTTACAATCTCTTTTTTACATGTGACTTGATTTGTTAATAACAACAAAACAAAGTTACTGATTCAATATTTAATTAGCTATACAAATCATTTAAGTATAGAAACGAAATAAAAACTTACATGTAATCAGTTCCATCAAAACAAAACATAACCTCTGTTTGCGTCGGACGATAATGCACTGTCTAAGTTTTGTTGCTGCAGAGAAATCCGAACGGCGCACGGCAATTCCCGAACAGGGCTGACCGCGTTGCCATGCGAAACGAAGTTAGGCGAGCGTGCACGATAACTTCCGAAACGAGTTTCGGTTTCGGCCAAAGTTTCGCCCCATTTTCGGCCGAAACTGAAACTGCTGCCGAAACTTGACCGAAACCGAAATTTCGGTCGGACATTAATTTATGAACACTTAATGTTATGAGTTGTTTTTCCTGGTTACTGTTTCAAATTTAAATTAGTAATAGTAAGGTTAATGTAATGTGTCATAAGATTTAAGAAAAATTAAAAAGCTACAAAATTTAAATTTAGCATCTGAGTGTTTTCTCTTACATTAAAACTAATTTCATTGTGATATTAGTTTTTTGTGTGGTTGTGGCAACGTTACGCTAAAGCGATCTGCCAAGGATTGGGGGGGGGGGGAGAGGGGTGCCTTGCTAGGCTCTAATTTACTTGCTTTAATTTTTTCTTCTTTTTTTAAATACTACTAACTATACTAGTTTTGTGCAAAAGAAATCTAAGTTTATTTTATGCAATTTTCAAAAAAAAAAAAAATTGTCACTTAATAAATTTATATATGGTCCCTTAAATCGTGAAAATAACACATTTTGTTTAATATAAATTAAATTATGGAATGTAACAATTTGAAATTTTGCACTGCCGTGTAATATAACTTTCTGCATCTATTTGTATCAAAATTTGGCTAGGTCGCTGCTCATAATTTTTTTGAACATTAATTTGATAATCCATAATTCATATTAATATTTTATTAAAAATTAGGTTCTTTTCCGTTATCTCGACGCCAGCCAAATTTGGCGATTTTTTACCGTAGTAGAGGGCGATGCTTGGCGACAATGTTTTCTGGTAACCCATCCTCGTTCGTGCGGCGATCTTCATTTTTTTTTTTTTTTTTTTTGGTAACCCGGATTCTTAATGCGTAGTACAAGCGCTGCTGTTTCAAAAGGGAAGTAAAATGTATGATGCGGCGTACTGATTGTACTAATCTGCGTGTGTGTTGTTTATTCATACGCAAATGTGTATCCTGAATCATGCGGCGAACTTATTTTTTTTGTTATTTGATTTATTAATCTTGCGTAGGCTGTGAGCATGTGTTTGGATGCAGAAGAAAGCCGATTGTGTTTGTTATGTATCCTTCCACGATCCTGTTGTTGTATTGATGTATTATTGTTTCACAAACGTGCGTAGCCATATTTATTTCAGTTTAGGTGAGTGTTGCTTTTACATATATATTTGTATAAATATGAATTAATAGGAAGTGTGGCGACAAATGTAGAAGATAAAATAAATTTTTTCAGAGTTGTTAAAGGAATTGCTTTGTGAAGTTTGAATGCCTATTTATCGTATAGATGCAGCTGTCGTGTAGTTTTGAATGGCTAAATAACGAGCCAGATTATTGAGCCGGAGAAGGCGAAATTTAACCATCGTGTGTATTTTGAAATTGTGTGTCTTAGATAGTTGGAGTTTCGAATTGAAACATTTGGAATTAAAACCGTATAGGTTTTAAATTTAATGAATAAGTAAGTATAAGAGTAAAATTATATTAATTCCTGTGACGAATTGACGCCTCTTAAATTTGCAAGAAGAAGCTGAAAATATGAGTATGTTTTAAAATATTTCGGTTTGTGTAGAATTGCGATATTTCGATTTGTGTAGAGTTTTCAGGATATAGAAAATGCTGAATGCAATTAGTATAGCAGTAAAACCGCCTTGTACATGCTGGGTGAGTCAATTAACTTGTTAAAAAAAGAATCCCGTAGGTAATTTCGTTGTCGTATTGTTCTCAAATGTAAAGTGAGGTCTTGCAGATGTAGTGTCGATATTTAAAATATTCATTGGTTTGAAAAGTATCGTTTTAGTTTTACAACAGTTTGTTTATATAAGGATTTAACATTCATTGAAATTTGTTGTATGTAATGGTGAGTGTATTTTGTATGTTTACATTTTTAACTTTGTATTTTCTGTTAAAATGTTTGCTTTTTAGGCATTAAAAATTGTTTAAGGCGAAATAAATATATGGTAGGTAATTGCAGACACAAAAAATCGCCTAAAAACATCGTAGCTACTTGGTGACAAAAAAAGTCGCCAAATTTGGCTGGCGTCGAGATAACGGAAAAGTATCAAAAATTATAATAATAAATTTTGTTTGGGTCATTTAGTTCTAATAGTATGAATAAAAATCCGCTTCTTACTATCAATATTATATGAGAAATGAATTAAAGTATGAAAAAATATTTTAACCTGGGGTCTGTCCAGGTCGAAATTGGGTCCGAAAACGGACCCTTCACAAAATTCAATATCAGAAAAACGGACCCTTCACAAAATTCAGTTTGACGAAAACGGCCCTTTCACAAAATAACTATTGCACTTTCAATTGAGTTTAGGAATTATTATCATTTAACGATTGCCAATCGTCACCCAATAATATCTTGCCTGAATGTAAACAACGCAACGTTGATGATGATGACGGGAGGTAGGTTGATTGGTAGGTTACGGAGACCCTAAGCCAAGGGGGTAAATTACACTGCCTACGATTGCAGTTTGATGCAGACGCCTGCACTTGTTTGTTCTTCCTCCTAAGTTCCCTCCACCTGCTGTGTAGGAGCTCTGTTTGTGGGAATAAAAATCAGACTAGTAGTGAGCGTTCATTTATTAATTCTTTTCATGTGAGTTGTGTTTATGCCAAAAAATTAAACATCAAGACTTATTCCACTATAATATTAATAAGGCTCATTGCCAGAAGAAAAGGTGATGACAGCTGTCATTTTCAGAAAATTACAAAGTTCTTCACAAATAAAGCCAGTGGCCTATTTAAAAAGGGCAGCCAGGTTGGGGAGGGGATTAAAAGAAAGCACTTGGTTTTCCAAACTGGCACATTTATGCACCATGTAGTAAATGTTCAGAAATCGTTTGATGCAATCTCAAAATGATTAACTTAGTCCTAAATCTTATTCCCAAAGGGCCGTATTCACCAAACTGTGAGTAGCCCGCCATCATCCGAGAGTTGGGAAACCTGCCTTGCCGGTTTGACTCGGAGACAACTCGGAAACTGTATTCACCAACTTATTTCCGCCCAGGGTTACTTGACTCTGGAGTTGTCTCAGCCAGCTTTGAAAGCTCGTCTGTGATTGGTCAGAGTAATGATTCCATGAAGGGGGTGAACTAGGTTTAATGTTCGGGAGATCGAACCCAGCTCCCACCACACACTCTTCCTTCATGATATTTAATTTGTTTTTATGCAAACTGCGCATTAAAATGTTAATTTAAAAAAATAGACTGATTAAACATTTAATTACATCCAATATTTTTTATAAATAAAATTTCATGTCTGTTATACTTTTTTCAAATTTAGGAGTTTTCATATTTTTTAACACACAAAAATTAATTTATGCAGTTTTGATGTTTTTCTTTTTGAGATACTTTATATATTATACATAGAATATGTACGTGTTTAAAAAATTCTATGATACTGAAACATATTGTTTTTTCCTCACATTTGTGTGAAAAATTGTTAATTCGTTATTCCCAAGTACAGTACACTACAATCAGAGAAAAATGTTTAACCCTTCAACAACACTTTTTTTTTTCATCTTTTACACATAAATGATTAATCTCTTCAATGTAAATATTTTTATCCCGCCTCTTCTTACAAAAAAAAAAAAAAAAAAAAAAAAAAAAAGCGCGGGCGTAGTAGATCCACAGTGCTCTGGCCAAATCGCCCCTCATCTGTGGAACAATAGAGACAAGAAAATAAATAGGAAAGATCAGAATTTACTTACTTATTTTCAACACAAAAAATAATTAAGAATAAAAAAGCGTTCAAATCAGAAAAAAGAGGGAATGGAAAAGCAAACCAAGATAAGTCCGACAGATGGCGCCTGCAGTCTCTACGGCAAAAAAAGTACAGTCATTCTCGAGAGTTTTTGGAAACATTGTACAAAGATCTGATTTTTTATCACTTTTGGCGGCTTTTATAGCTTGATGGGTGGTTTTCACAGCAGTTTCCGTCTGTTAAAGCACAAAATATTCAAGTATTAGCAAATTTTTGGGATTTTCCAAACCTATAAAAAACAACCCTCGTATCCGCCATTTATAAACCCGAGTCAACTCTCCGATTTTGCGGGGTTAGAATCTGCACCTGGAGTCAGGGTCAATTCTTGGGTAACCCCTGATTTTGGAGTTGTGAATACCATTTTCTCACTAACCCTTGAAGTAGCTCGCTTTGCTGGGTTAACTCTAGGGTTTAAAGTTTGGTGAATACGGCCCAAAGACAGACATAAATTCAGACCAATGCATGTTTCGAAATCGCGCAAACTTTCTAACTCGCAATAAGTCGTTTTGCATTTTGAAATGAATCCGTAATTCTCTAATGTTTAGTAAATATCTGTAATAACTATAAATAATTGGAAGAAGTTCACAAAATAAGGAAAGATTAACAAAAATAAAAAAAATTCACAATATTAGGTATAAATTCACAAAACTAGGTAAAATTTCACAAAAATAGGACCCTGGGAAAGAAACCTGGACTAACCCCTGTTAACATAGGGGGAGGGGATTTTAGAAGCTCATGAATTTTTGAAATATGAAGTGAAATCTAAAATCTGCTATTGGGGGAAAAAAAGTTGGTACAAATTTTAATATGGAGATGCCACCTTATGCAATTTTTATGCATAGTAAATTAAAGTGTACATCAATCGTAAACGATTGGTATATGTAACTTTGTGTATGATGAACGACACCCGAATAAAGTACAAGTGGGCATTTTTTTCCCTGCAGCTGTACATTTTTATGTGTGTTATTTTACAAAGTTTTAATTATTTCTTATTTAACACAGCAGTTTTCTGTTGTCAGTTAAATTTGGTCCAATGGTCCAACATTTTCATATAGTACTTTTATAGTTTAGGTGTATGGCATATTTTTGCAATCATTTCTAATGAATGTGTGTATGTATAATGACATTTCACAGTTTAATTTAATTGTATTTACAGACACCTGTTAAAATTGTTAAGAAAGTAGTGCCAAAACCTAAAACATCTAGTACGAACTCAAGCTCAAAGCAGTCTGCTCCAGTTCCTACTAAAGTTATTCAAAAGACAATAATTGTGAAAAAAGAAGCTCCAAGTAAGATTTTTGAATATGCATTTCAGCATGTAAGTAAATCTAAAGATGTTTGTAAATAAGGCAGAAGAGATTTTTTTGTTCCAGTTAGCCTTAAAAGGCTTGTTAAAATAAGATGTACAGACATATAATCCATAGTTTTAAAAACTTTCTTTTAATTTAAACTCGGTATCCGTTTAAAATTACTAAAAAAAAACTAGCACTTTCCGTTGACATTCCCAAACATCTGCAAGTTGTCATCTGTCGATTTTCTTTGAAAATTTTATTTTATTTTATTAGTAGATTTTCTATAAAGTACCACTTATAAAAAAACTTAACTTTAAATCAAACATCCTATACAATTATAAATAAGCATTTATTAGTTCATATATCACAATAAAGCATATATTATGTATGACGTTCAAATAAATCTTTACTTCAATAAGAAATACCTTTTATTAGCAAATAATATAAAGTTGCTGATTGCCCCAATTATATTTTTAATGAAGTGTGTTAAGAAAAGATGGAGATTGAATGTAAAATTCAGGGGTGCTGTGGCTGCACCAATTGTGCCAAATGGAATCTCTAGATACATCTTGATAAAAAAAAAAAAAAAAAAAAAGCATATTTTTTAAGGTCTCCGCACCGAAACAAACTCTTGGTATTTCCGGATACAAAAAGTATAATTTTAAACAAATCCTGCACCAAATCCATGTTGTCCTAGGGTCCAGAAAAAGTAAACAAAACCAAAAATTACATACCGTAAAAATCGGGAGAAGGGCCGCGACTCATACAAAAAAAAGTTACACTTTTTCAGGGTGCGGCCCATCTGATATTTTTTCCCCTCCAACTGTACTGCTTATTTAATTATACATTAATTGACTGCTTATCAATTATATATTAATGTACTGCTTATTTAATTACAGTGCAGCACCGATAATCCGGCATCGGCTGCAATGACGCGGTGCCGGATTACCGATTTTTCCGAATTACAGATGTGTTGAAAATTTCCATTAAAACCATCGTCGATCACGTGCTATTGACCAGTATATTATTTATCAATGAAAAGTAGTCTTAAAATATGCATACGATCGCTATATAAACCGTCAAAAAAAAAAAAAAAAAAAAAAAAATACTAACCTACACTGGAACAAATGTAATTTAGTGTTTAATTCAAACTAAAAACTATAAAGCAGAGAAGATCGTTGATTTTGGAACATTTTCATAAATTATAACACAAATAGTAACTGAAATTTATTTAAATACTAATTTAAAGTAAGTGTATTAAATTATTATTAGAATCTAATTAGCTTTTGTATTTACATTATATACATCGGTTAATTCGACTTGTTTCATTTTTTTTTCGGTATTTAATTGGTTAATTAACATATGCACATTCATCAGTTGACTCTCAGATATAAAATCGAATTTATTAAATCTCTCTAGGTTGTACCCTAGAGTTTTATTTTGCAAGCTGAATTATTCCCAATTTTACTCTCTTCACAGCTTCTTAATTACGTCGAAACATACCAATTCCCCCCTCCTTTCCCTCTTGCTGGCGAATTCCTTCCCGCGCTAGTTGAGGATTTCGCACAGTGACAGGATGTCTAGAAACAAGGCAATGTGTCTGGAAGGAAACTCATACATATTAATGTTCTATGAAAGCACTCGCATTATCTTTGAATTCTTCATTCAGCTACACTGCACATTTGACTGCAATGAATTTAAATGTAATAAGCGAACCAAGCTGTATTTACTTTTGTTTTTATCTCGGTATTAGAAAATGCATTGATTCAAATATTTGCGGCAGTAATGGTGATCAGCAAAGACATGTTAGGGCCGAAATACGAAACAAAAAGAAAAATATTCGGTGAAAAACTATCTATTGAAGAAGAAAAAAATGAAGATAGCCATACATCAATTAAAATCAGCGTTCAAAGTTCCGGATTTTGAGATTCCGGATCCCTTTTGAGGGGAAAAAAAAAAAAAAAACGAGACTAGTGCCAGATTATAGGTTCCCAGATTATGGATGCTGCATGTATATATTAATTTTCAATAAATTACGATGATCGGACTTTCTGCGGGTATATTTTTACATTTTTACGAATGCGGCCCTTCTGTGAGTATATTTTTACGCTTGTTTACATTTTTACTAGTGCGGCCGTTTTCCCGGTTTTTACGGTACTAATATATCACTTTCCCGTTTTCATCAGAACACTGTTCTCTTTTTCATATCGGAAAGCACTACAGTCCGAAACTGATCTTCCCCAAAATCAGCAAATTCAAAGAATGTACTTCATTGCTTTAAAAGCAAGTATAGAGTTAATAATAGTAAAATATAAAATAATTAACAAAAAAACGATAGTTTTAGAATTTTTCTCCCCAGCAAAGCACTTTATTTAATAGATTCGTCTAAATAAGGTACCAAAGGCTCAAAACTGTGGTCAAAACATCCTGCATCTTTATCCTGTTTGGTAAATGATATGCATTCAGAATGAGGCAGATGTTCCACCAAAAGAATATACAGAGAAAACATCCCATATGTTAAAGTAAACCTAGTTAAAGCTGATATAAATCAAACAACAGTAATAAAATTGCTAATGTACCTAAAAACTCCTCCTATATTTCTGAATATCTCTAAACGCTATATATGCTTTTAAAACACGATTTTTTTTCTTATTAAGCATTTTTTGTGGGACAATAAGCATAGTGCGAAAGAGAAATTTGGGTGGGGGGGGGCATCAAGATAATATGTTTAAAAGTTAAATTAGAAAAAAAATTTCAAAGTTTAAAAGAAAATTTTAAATGAATGGTTTTCAAAATAAATTCCTCCTCCATTTTAAAACCAAGGAAGAAGTAATTTTGTTTCTCGCTCATTGTATTTTGAATAACCTAAAAAAGTAAGCCACTATACGCCAAATGGAAACTAAATGAAAGCTCTAAGAAAAAAAAAATCATAAAATGAACTATTTTAAACCAATAAAATTACTCAAAGTAACTGCCATTTAAGACATGAAATAATAAAAAAAAAACTTAGTAAAATAACACCATAAAGTGTACTGCAACGACCATACAGCAGCTTCGAGCAAAAACTTTCGGCCCTTCCTCAGGGACAATTGTTAGGATTGTCACTGAGGAAGGGCAAAACGTTTTTGATTGAAGCAGCTGTATGCAGGGCCTGATTTCTGAGAGGGCATTCGGGGCAAGCCCGCTGGCCTCCAACAAAAGGGGCCCCCAAATTGTTCTTTAGCTTAAAAATTTGTAAATTTTGAAAAGAGTTTTCGAAAGAAGGGGTCCCGAATGAAGCTTTTCCCCAGGTCCCCCAACTGGGCTAATCGGCCTCTGGCTGTACGTTTGTTGAAGTAAACTTTATGGTGTTATTTTACAAAGTTTTTTATATTTTAAAACAAGTTATGAATTTGCAGTTTTTGCCTTGACGCTTTCGATATACTGAAAAACCCAGTTACTACCATGAAAAGACTTTTTACAGTTAATCATCTGAAAGGAAAAGAAAATATCTAAACAATGAACAACGTGCAAACTAGTGTAATTTTCTTTTCTTTAAGTTTAACATATGAATATACAGAAAGCTCAGTGAAAGTCGTTTTTTTTCCTTCACTTATGTCGTTAACTAAGAAAAGATTTCAACAGCCATTCAAAAACCTGCAATTCCCATAAACTTAAATTAACATAGTAATAGCGAACCTATGACGTGGATTCGCCATCACCGTGTTCGTTATGACATGCGTTCAGAGCCTTCAAAGGAAACAAAAAATTGCAGAGTTAAAAAATATTTTTCTTTTTCAAAATTTAAGATTCTTGATACGGATTCAATGGGACATAGGTTAGAAGCATAGTTGGCAGATTTTCGAGACCATCACATCGAGAAACCTAGACTTAAAACTTATTTTATAAAGTTTATTAAAATTCAATATTAACATTTAATATGTTAAAATCATTCTAATACTAACTTGAATACTAGATTATGATATTGAATAGCCCAACATGACATTAACATGCTACTACCTGGGCGCGAAATTAGCGGTCGTTAGTCATATTTTGCAACTGTAATTTTTGTTTTGACGACCGAGATTTAATAACCAGTCGTCATTTTTGACGCCTAACATTTCGCCCAATACAGGGCTGCCACAGATGACTATTTTAGCATCGACCAACTACGGTGACTTTTTAAACAAAAATACCATGAAAAACGGCTATTCTGCGAATTCTAGGGACTTTTTTGTCAGGACAACTATTTTTTAAAATGTGCTGAAAAAATATAAATGTAAATTTCCATTTAAAAAAAAAACACACTTTTGCTTTCGTAAGCTTTTCACACATAAACCGCCCCGTGGCAGAAAGAGAATGATCCTTTGCAGACAGTCTTCTGTGTTTGAAAAACGTGCGGAAGACCACTTTCTTGTCTTCCACAGATGTGAAATCATTTAAAACGCACTTTTTGTAATGTAAACAAATAGAGAAACATAAAGAAATTTAGCAATAATTTTTTAACTCCATGTATATTAATGTAGTGATCGTAGGAAAATACGAACTCGCATTCACCATATTGGATTCTTTCTGCAAATGTGTGTTTTAGCGGTAGCTCTGCTCGTATGGCGCGACAGTGTGGGAAGATCCGATTATAATACTTGATACCAATATTGATGAATGTGCGAGATAGATCCTTTTAATTAAGGCAGTGTAAGAGTTATTTGGATTAGTTAATATTCATTAATTAAATATAATTATTTATCGCGGGAGAGTACAGGTTTACGGTCCGGAATAACGACTGGCTAAGTGCACGGCTGAAAACAATACATGCTGGACTGCAGTTAATTAATTCAATTTTGTGAAAAAACAAAAGATTTTATTTATTTGTGTGTGTGTGGAGGGGGGGGGGTGACATTAGCAAAAGTCTGGATTTTGGGAAATTATAAATTTCGGACTTCTGGGCCTAAATTACCATAATTAAAATGAAAATTTTATTTGAATAAATATGTTATTTGATGGTTTAAATTTAATAAAATTTATCTTTTTAAATAAAACTCCTTTATGAGATAATGTAAATTAAAAAAACTTAAATGGAATTAGTTATTTGAAAATATAAAATAAAAACTTTTTATTTAAATATAAAAATTTTTATAAATAAAATAAAATTCAGTTTGTATTAGAATATGTTTTAAGTAATTTAAATAAAAATAATTTTTAATAAGATAAAATAACTATGTAAAATAATAAATCTTCTTGATGACATTGAAAACTTTCATAGACCATCTCCCAACTCCAATTCAACCCACTGAGAATACAAATACATATTTCCATAATTTTAATATGCACTACCTGTTTACTTACAGTGGTGGTTGATCAAGTAACATTTTGAAGCTAGTACACATGTACTGCATAAGTTTATCTACCATAGGCATTGTAGCTATATAGCAACAATTTATAAAATACTTCTAAACAATAACTAAAGACCATGTTCTTGTAAAATGTATCATAATATTTTATTCTGGATGCATACATGGAATGCTATAAAAATTATTTTTTTATATTTACTTACTATTTATTACTATCTTAACTTTAGTAGACCTGATCTTCTTTATTATTACTATACATAATCATTAAGCCTACCTGTTTATAGTTTATGCATATAAACAAAACAAAGGTTTTCGAAACTGCACCTGAACGAGACAGTTTGGCAACCAGGAAAAAAAAAAAAAGTTAGGTGCCATTGACGCCTAGATTTTTGCTCCCAATTTCTCACCCTGGCTACTACGCAATTTAAAAAGGGCTTGAATAAGATTTTTCTTTTTAAAAGACTGTACAATTTGCTAATTTTGGATGTACAGTTTGTAGAAAGTACTTATTTTGTTTCCATGTGATAAAAAACTCGTTTAATTTATTTGAAAGCACTTGTGGGTGTATGGACCAATGGATATGGATTGTTAAACCAACAAATATGAATGGAAAATAAATAGTTAACACAAAAATAACCTTAAAGAAAATCGTGAACGGTTAATGCCAACAGTACAGTTTTTATCTGCTAATATCATCACGGGTATAAATGGAATTTTGCATAAAATATTCTGACAATTTTTAGAAATTAAGTGCCCTTTATAACTCCTACTACAAAAATCTTCTTTGAAAAAGAGAGCTTCTTAGAAGAGATTAAATTGATAAATTTGTATTAGATTAGTTAATTTAAACTAAAAATACTCCATTAAACAGTGTTTTTTTTTTTTTTTACGTGCTTTTCCTTTCTCTAATGTTAGCAGCTCTGCTCTTTAGTAAAAAATACCATTCATTATTATTTATTTTTACTTTGGAAGAAGTTACAAAGATGAAAAATCAGCAAAAAACTTTTCCTCAGTATAGTTGACTCTTCATTATACATATAACATTGCAGTAATTCAGTCACTCTACTATATAGTTATGCTGATGCCCGACTCACTTTCTAACAATTCCGGGCAACCTGCTCCAAGATAACTTTTACCTCCATTACTACAAAAAGAATACAAAGTTAAGCAGAAAAAGTGTTATAATACCAACAGTATTTGTGCGATTCGATTGGAAATTTTTACAATTATGTATAATAATATAGGAAACAATCTGCGCTACTTTGAAAATCTGAAATTCCATCCGTTCCCCTATTTTAAAGCAATTTGCCATTGTTTTCAGCTCCATTTTATTTCCTAGAGTAAAAAAAAAAGTTTCATTTGTGCGACAAATTTAGGAGTATCAAATGACAATTACATCTTATTGACATCATCATCAAGGTTATCTGGCTTTGAAGGAAAAATTGTGATTCATTCGTTTAAAATCATTTTTCTTCCCCCCCCCCCCCCCTCAACACACACACACACACACACACACAACACACAAATAAAATGATTTTTGTCTGGCATGAAACATTGATATAAGAGGGGAGGTTCCCAGAGAAATGAAATCCTTCGAATGCAAAAAGCTTTTGCACATCTTTAGAAGAAAATGAAATGTTAGAAGAAAATGCAATTCTGATTTGAGTTTATAATAAAAATTGAATATGAAGTTATTTATTTTAAGCGGACAAAGATTAAGCATATTGAATGTAGAGATATTTTTGTCGAGTGTTTTTTCTAGCACCCATTGTAAGGCTTTGACTTCTAATTATAAAAACAGTATGACAAACATTTTTATAAAAATAAGACAAGTAGTCATTTGAACTTATCTAATTCCTATCCTTGATTTCGTCATATTTAGGATCATTTTTATTAAATAATTTTGTTCATTGTAATTTTATTAATTTGAAATTAAACATTTTTTTGGAGTGAGGTGAGGTCACCTCCCCTCCCAATTTTAAAAGAATGTTTGCGTAAATAAAAAGAATATAATGTCTAGTCCAAGCAGATCATTTAAAGCCTTAATGTTTTGTAGTAATGTTTGGACTATTCATATGAAATCTTGTACAGTTTATTACATTATATTCTTATTTTTCTGTGTTGTGTAAGGGTGGGCCTACATTAAATATTCATTCTTTGATATCATGTATTATACACAGCTTTATTTATGGACTCTTTTCTTTAAGTTTCTAACACTGCAAAGGTGGAATCTGCACCTAAGAAGACAATTCCTACTGGTGGTGTATTATCTGCTCCATCTACTGTTAGGAAATCCGTTAAAGTTGTATCTAAGAAAGTACCTCCACAAACTAATTCCCAAACTGTTGTGAAATGTGTTCTCAAAGGCACTGATCCGGAGAGCAAAGCCATAGCAAACAAATGTAACTATTTTAATTTTACTGATTGTTTAAGTTTTAGTTAGTATTGTAGATGGTTTTTTAAATAATTTTATTATGATTGATGGTGGTGGAATAATTTTCATTAAAAGAACTATAAATTAACCTTTGAACATGTGTGATGGACTTTCATAGCTTTTATCTTCTCAGAAACGTGAAATTTTTAATAGTGGGTGCTTGCTCTCAAAATTCAGGATTTTTATTTTCTGATGTACTTATACAGAAAGTGATTGACAACTTATTCATTTTAATCCACATATGGATTTATAAAATTTAAAATAGAATGAGCTGTTTATAGCCGCCATAGCGTACCAAAAAAGGAATTACTTATAGCCACATGTTTTTGTATGTTTCTGAATTAGTTTAATGATTTCACATTAATAATAATAATTATTATTATTATGTAGCAACAATATTGTATATAAAGGTTCTTAAAAGTGTATTGTAATGTTCTGTGTTATTAACGTGTACTAATAATATGTCTTTTATGCTTCACCTCACAATGGAATCTTTCTCAACCAATATTTGTCATTCATTAATTTGGAGTAATGTAAAGTATTACCATACTGAATAACAATTTCCTTTTCAGTGTTTTGCCCAGGCTTTCTGGCCAGGCACATCGCCTAGCAGTTTAGTGACTGCCTAGCAGAAAATATCAGAATATAAATTCAAATGCTTTAATTTGATAGAATTACACATAGTAGCTTCATAATGCTGCCCAACTGACTAACATTTCTGGGGAGATCACTGATTTTGATTTTCTCATTATAATGTTTTAAATTATGTATTTTCTATTTTGTTTGGTTTCATTAATCTGAGCCTCTTCGTCCGTTATCTAATTTTTCTCACGACTTTCCCCTTATTAACTTGTTCCTTAATTTTGTTATATATGATTAAATTTTTTAAAAAAAAATTTATGCTGGTATTAAACCCTACGAATTCTACTTAATTTTTTTAAAACCTCTCCATGTACAAGTGAAGTAGAACAATTTTACTTTTTAATAAAATTATGTTATCTTACAGTTTCTTGTGCACACAATTCATATGCTTTATAGTATGATCTGAAATTCGTTTCAACTTGGCAAAGACTGGGAAATGTATGCTGACTACAAACTGCAATTTCATCCATATGAATAAGGCCAATTTAATAACATATAAGCCAAAAATAAATAAAAAATTGGAACTGATAATTGCATGTCATTGTCTATTAAGTAAAGCAAAAAAAAAAAAAAAAAAAAAAAAAAAAAAAGAATTGACATATGAAAAAATTTGGTTTAAAAGAAAATTGTTTAAAATGGTGATTAAAATTGTGGATTTTTTTAAATATGTAAGTGAGTAGGCTCATGTGTGCAAGGTATTTTACAATTACTTTTATAATGCTATTTATTCATAAAGAAAATGCATGTATATATTTTGGTCAAAACTAATTGGCTTTACATTTTTGATTAATTTTTAACATATTTCTAAAAAATAATTAAATTTCCTTGCTAATATGTAAGTTTTACTTTTTTGTGTGTCATATTTTAATCTGAACTTAAAACTAATAACTACAAATCTTTTTGTTATAGCATTTTTACACAACTCTAACCGTGACATGCCATCATCTAGAAAAGACAGCAAAGACAGTTCTCCACCCAGAAAAATGAGCTATGAAAGAAATTCAGTTGATCTGAAAGAAGTTAAAAAATCCTTGGCCGACAAAGAATCCAAAAAAGAGTATTACAATACCATCAGTGATGCTTCAAGTTCCATTGCTGATGATGTTACATGTTCCTGTGGCCGCAGTAGTGTTATGTCTTCATCTCCATCTCCTTCCAGATCAGGTTCTGCTAGTGGCTCACCCTCAAACTCAGATTCTGAATCAGGTAATATTTACAGTTATTCTATCAACAAATTTTTGACAATTGTGTAGTTTTTTTGCTCTAGGTGTATAAAATTCTGAAAATTTTGTTAGTGCTAGAAGAATTATGAAAAAAATCTTTCATTTTTTTTTTTAATTTTCGGCATAAAGCCATTTTTCTTTACACCTTGGTGTAAGGAGAAATGATACCTCTTTTCTAAAGTTGGTGCATGAAGCTACAAAAGCAAAAGCTGCACTCTTATTTGACCCAATCCAATGATGCCTCCTGAAAATTTTCAGATCATTAAAAACCAAAATTTAGGAAATTTTCAGGTAGCCAGAGTGGCCACTTAAGTGTTTTAGGATATTTTGAAATGCATGTGCTCAGTTTTGTGGTAATTTGAAAAAAAAAAAAATACTAACACTAAGCAAACAATGCAAAAAAAGAAAATTAGTGTTAAAATTAATAAATTAGGTCTAATATCTTCTTTGCCATTTGTGTTTTTGTTTTTATGTACTTCTATGGTGTTTGGACTTGCGAGTTCTTTTTTTTTTTTTTTTTTTTTTTTTTTTTTAATTCTTTCTGATAATTTTGCTATTTTCTGAATGTATAGATTCTAGGTATTATATTCAAGTATATTTATATATAAGTACATATATATATATATATATATACATATATTTGTCAGTTGAAAATGTAAATGATTAGCTAAAGTAGGGAACAAATGTTTGCTTCTAATCATTTTGATGCCTTTTTTCTCTCTTTTCTTCTTTTTTTTCCCCCCTCACTCTCTCTCTTTCAGAATTTAGAGCTTTATGAAATTTTAAAATGAACAAAAATTAAATCACAATTGTGGTTGTTGGGTAGTTGTTGGGTTAAAACATAACAAATTTAATGTAAAATTTTCAAAACTTTCTGATTTTGAACATCGGCTCAATGCTTTTCTTTTAAAAGCGTTTGATCATGTAAATGTCTCATTATTTTCTAATCAATGGAAATATGTCGCTGTGATTTAAAAAAAAAAAAAAAAAAAAATCCCCTCCAAAGAAATTATAGTGTTTAAATTAAAGTTGAATGTGTAATTTATTTGTGTTTTCCTTTTTCTTTTTTTTTTTTTGGCAGAAATGTGCACATGTATTGTTTTTGTTTTCAGATGGAGGAAGCTCTGATAAAAGACCTAGAAAAAGAGCTCATTCTCCTGTGGTTTATGAAAAGAGCAAAGAGCGTAAGATTGTTTAATTCAGCATTATATCTGTGGTTATTATTTAAACGTAAATTAGATAAAAGTTCAATTTGAATTAATTTCTCAATTTTTTTTATATTAATTTATAGATAAAAACTTTTGGTTAATAAAAAGAAAAGTAAAAAAAAAAAAAATGTATTTTACTCTAGTTGAATTGAAATTAGTCATCAAGTTCAGATAAAAATATGAGTTCATCTTTTGAGTTTAAGGACTTTGGAAAATGCTTGTTTCTGATTATGAAAAAAATATATAAAGCTCTGAAATGTGATCAACATAATTGATTACTTCCTTATTAAAAAAATATGCTCCATGATTTTTATTATTAAGCCTTATGTACTAGTTATTTTATGAATTAACTTTATTGACTGTTTAATTCCTGGTCCAAACAGGCAGTGTCCATGCCACCAATCATTTTTAGGCGTCTGGCTAATAATATATGACCATCATTCCATATCATAATGTCCTTTAAAAATGAAAATCTTCTAAATTATTTAAGAAAATTTGCTCTGTGTGTATCCTTCCAGTTTCATTTTTTGAATTTTATGTATTGATCTCACTGTATTTGTCAGGGATGCGACAGATCAGGGAAATTATGAGAGAATCAGGGTACTTTATCAATCTGGAATAATCATAGAAATATCAGGGAATTTTATAAAAATATCCAAAACGTCAGGGAATTTTTGTTTTCACCTTGTGAACAAGTCTGTTTTTAGTTGTGGATCAGCACACCTATCAGCCACCTATAAACTTGCAGGTTATAGGTTTATTCCAGATCATACGTACTCAACTGATGTAGACACTTTATTAATCTGAAACCAGGATGCAGATCTTATGAAAGTACAGAAATACAAATGTGAATCTTTGACTCAAATGCTCTAGGCTCTATACGAATCTGAAACTGCTACTATTAAAACTCATACAGTATGAACCTCTTATCCGGAAACCTGTTATCCAGAATCATTTTTCAATTCATTAAATTCCTATTTTTTCCAAAAGAAAAGCAAAAAATGAATTTTTAAAAAAATATTTCTTGTTTTTGTTTTTTTATTTTGAGGACTACAGCTAGAATTTATAAAGTAAGCAATCTGGTAAGGTATTTTATTTATTTTTTTAGTGTGTGACTGAGTTTTTAAGAAGTTATCATATATTTACTACTTCCTCTCTAAATCATTATTATTTATCTTGATCATATTAGAGTTATATATTTTTCTAGTATATTAACAATTAATGTTTAATTCTAATCAAAAATAGAGAGTAACATTTATGCTACCAATCAAATCAGTAGATATCATGTTAATCCACAATCAGTTATCCAGAATACACCCAGTCCCAACCATTCCGGATAACAGGTTCCATACTGTACTAAGATACCAATCATACAAGAAATTACAGTTGTAAATCATATAGACACGTGGATCAATCAGACATACAAATGCAAATATGAAATGCTCTTTTTGAGTCAAAACTTCTATATTTGGGCAATCCAGCAACGAGCCATATTAAAAAGGAACATTTCGTTAACCCTAGTTGGCTGATTCCATGGTAACTCATGCTACATTTATAAAAAAAAAAAAAAATTGCATTTTTAAACATGGCCTAGTAAGAAAAAAAAACTGCATTTATTATGTTTCAACATAATTCATGCTGATTACAAATTTTCTTTTTTACAATAAATTTTTAAACTCGTAACTAATTCATTTTTTGAAATATTAATTAAAATTGCTTGGTAACTCATTCTACCACAAAAAGACATTAAAGTATGGGCAGAAAAGTCAGAGTTGTATTTCTGCTAAAATTCTACTTCTTAAGTGCTATAATCTTTATAAGAGTTTGTATTACCTTTCTTATCATAAAACATCATTTAGCTTTGTATATAAAATTAGTTATTGAATTAAAATATACTAAGTGTATGGTAACCAAGGAGGTTTTACTAATGGAGTTGCCAATGTTGCACTACGCAGTGCTAGGAAAGTGAAACCTATGCCACGCCCCCTTATTTCCCCAAAAGATTGAAGAATGCATAGAGATGCATTGGAAAACGAGTTCTGTAAATTGTTAATAAAAATAATTTAAGAGTTACTAACCAGTTTGTTTATCCATTTTATGTTTATGGAAGGTTGTTTACATGTATTAACTTGTTTTTTATTGTATAATTTCAAATATATAAATTTACTTGTTTTCCAATGATGATATCCAATGCTTTGGGTGATGAGGGGTGTATGGTTTTTGCCTTCAAAAACGGGGAACATTGGCTTCTCCATTAGTTGAACCTTCCTGATGATAACGCATGCCACAACATACATGCCTGACTTTGAAGTGCTGCCATTCTGATAAAAAGAAACTTACAAAAACTGTTGCCAACACAGCTGAAACAATTTGGAATGATTTCTCCTACAATTTTTAAAAAGGATTTTTTTTTTGTTTTATGCTCGTGCTCATATGAAATTGCGCAGTAGTAGATTCGCAATTTGCCCTTTTCACCAAGAGGGTTGAAATTCGTGGTCATTGTGACCCCCTGTCTGCTCATTCCACTATGGAGTTTTCTAATGGTTGTCACAGTAGTAATTTTGATAAGTCGTCGAGTGAGCACAGCGATCATGGAAAAATCAGGGAACTTTTTTTTTTTTTTTTCCCTAATTTATGTAGCCACCCCGTTTGAGTATTCACTGTATTGTTAAAGTTAATATTTTAATCATAGTCCAGTATATAGTCTCTCTAATTGTTTTTAAGAAGACTAAACACATAGCATATTTATGCCTGTGAGTTTCTGATTTTAGTATGCTTATTTGAGATTGTATTATGGTGTCAATTTTTCTTAGTTTTAAGTAGTCTTTTTTATGCTAAATAGTATTTATTGAAATAATATTCATAAATTCATTTCACAGATTCTGATAAGAAGCCTAGAATATCATCATCTGTCAGTACCAGAGGTATGTGTTTTGTGTCCCAATTTGTGTTTTGATTTTTAAAAGTAGTTAAATTACTTTACTGCTGAAAAAACACTCAAAATACTAGTTTTAAATGATAAAACAAATGAAAACTGTGTGAAAAAAACACACATAAAATGTTACTTATAACACGATACGATCGTTTCGATGAAAAATTCTTTCGGTCCTCATCAGTCAAATCCCTTTGTCTCACAAAACAAAGGAAACTGAAAAAGATAAACAAACACGTTTCCTCTGTTTTGTGAGACAAAGGGCCTTGACTAATGAAGACGAAAATTTTCTTCGTCGAAACAATTGCATCGTGTTATAAGTAACATTTTATGTGTGTTTTTTTCACAAAGTTTTTATTTGTTTTACTTTACTGTATGTGCTAATGAGAGCTGGTGCACATAAAATCTATTGTGGCTTACTTCCATGTTGAAGTGATGTCTCTAAGAGTTTTGATGCAGGTGCAGGTCTCTCATCTGGAAATAGTTCAAAATCAGGACACTCCACAGAAGCATAGATGCCATATCTCCCAAAATTTTTAGGAGGCTCCTGAAACATATGTTAATCTTCCCAAGTTTTTTTAAAAAGAAGAAAAATATTGATCATTTTAAGTATCCCTGTTTCAATTTTTTTCCAATGCTCTTAAAAGTGAATAGTTTTCCTTGGACATTCTTTTGTTTAAGGCTGTAGTTCGAAGGAAAAAAAAAAGAAAAGCTTGTTTTTGGTCTTGGAACATAAATTGAAATAAACTAATAGCACCAAAATTTTGAAAAAATTAAGATGGTTTTTCATAACCTGCTTTGTATACTGTAATAAGCAGAAAAAACTGGGCCTTGTGTGAAGCTTAAAAAAAAAAAATCTTAAACATGGAACTGCACTGCAAAATTTTCCTAAGATTGACATATTTTGTAAAATTTTTTATTTATAAGAATTTTTTCTAAAAGTTTTGTTATCGATGCAGGTTTATTGTTTGTTTCAGTATTTATTACAGCATGTAATCAGACAGTCTCAAAATTTTGAAGGCCTGACATAATTAGTTTGTACTTATGTACCCAAATCATGGTATTTTTTTCGAACTGTACTGTTAAACCTCCAATGTCTTAAGAGTAAAATTTAACCCTTATTTTAAATTTCATAATCTTTATTATCTCTACATAGTATAAAACAAAATCGCTTTTTGCGTCTGTCTGTATAGCTGCTAACTCCGCCTAAATCCGCGCAATGGATTTTGATGAGGTTTTCATCATCAGCTCAATAATTTTTCACTGAAGGTTTATATATATATAACATCACCACGGTACGACATTAATATGCATGTGTACAGAAGAAAAAGGCAATATTTAAGCCTACACAATAATGTTTTCAGGTTAAACCTCTCAAATTTGTATAATTGTAATAAGCAGTTTCTTCACGAGATCAGATTATCAAATCTTTGTTCACATCAGGGTTCACACTAGATAGAAGGATTACGCAATTCCTGCAATACTCACTAATTCCCACTCAAAAAAATGTCACTTCTGAGTTTTTCCTGCAAGCTGAATTGTTCGATTTTGATGAAGCAGCTAAAATATTTACAGGGGTTAAGAATCAAAGATATCATTGAATTGTATTGTTATCAAATTCATTTGTATCTTATATTGCTGATTTCGATATTTATAATCTTAGTTGTACTGTATTTTTGTAGTGGTATTAATTTTGTTTGTAAAATGTGAAAAAGTAAATATGTAAATAAAAATAAAATTTTGAAAATAAACAAAATTCTTAAATTCTCACCCCGATTTAAAAAAATCCCACTTAATTTTGAAGCTGAAGTGGGAGAATCTCACCTGATTTTTTTTCCTAGGGTGCACCCTGCGCATGATTATCATCATCATCTACATATGAAGGTGTTTATATTCGATAAAAGTAGATCAGTGGAAAACATGAAATTAACTACTCTCTTTCAATAACTTAAGTTAGATTTCACAAGCGAAACTCACGTCATTTTAGTGTCACAACTTTAGAAATGCATTAGAAATCCGTTTATGAAATCTTAGGCATAAAATGGACATAAACCCCAATTAAGTCGTTAAAAGGCTCTCACGTCAAAACTATGCAACTCATTCAAACTATACACTCATTTGTTTGCGCAATGTGCTGCAAAAGGGTCACAAAGGTTTTCCTTAGCGTATTTATATATACATAGATAGATAAAGTACAAGTACAATTTTTGCAGTTAGTGGAGATTTTTAAGGTCAGACGAACCTGAAAGATTTGTATGTGTTTATGAAGCATTTATTAGTTAGTGAAAGTTATTCCATATTTTTTCACTTTAAATAAAATATAGATAGATGTATTGTATATCAATAAGGCAGAGTTGGGTATAATAATAATCTATACTATTAAAATCTGTGCGCGTCTGTCTGTAACATCATCTCCTCTGAAACGGCTGGGAGTTGAATTTCGCTCGAGGTGTCCCCGGATTCGAAAAATTCCGAGGAAGGTCTTCCGCTGAATTAAATTTCGAAATTCGAATTAGTTTAGGAGATATTAATTGTAGGAGATATTAATTGTAAACATAGCTGTGCTAATGTATTGTCCACGCTTTACGAAATGCAAGATAAGATAAAATAGTATTCAACATCATGTAATGTTATTCATATGGTATGTATGAATGCTATAAATTAAACCTAAAAAAGAGAATTATATGATGTAGAAATAAGGCATTTTTCGAAAGAGAAAAGTTTCGTCTGCGTACCGTAAAGTTCTTACTTTTTTGATCGCCAGTCACATTGACGTAGTTTTTGTGTCATGTTGCAATCGTCTAAAATTTGCACTCATGACGTCAACTGTTAGTCACGATTCAAGTATTTTTTCACATTTTGAGATTCCGCATTACTGGATTTAATTCGAATTATATATATGTGTTAGGAAAATATGCATTTCCCACCGTGCGGAGAACGGGCACGCAGCTAGTCTTACTATTAAAATCTGTGCGCGTCTGTCTGTAACATTATCTCCCCCGAAACGGCTAGGATTTGAGTTTCGATCGAGGTGTCCCCGGATTTGAAAAATTCCGAGGAAGGTCTGCAACTAATTTAAATTTCGAAATTCGAATTAGTTTTGAAGATATTAATTGATAAAAACCCCGTCAAAAACGCTAATTTTTGCTCTCCGCAATTTCGCAATTGTTACCCCTGTAGTGAAAAAGTGAGAAATAAGCATCGAGGTTGCCATGTTTGGCGAATTTATTAAATGATTTAGATTCTTGAATTAAAAATAAAAGAATAATATTTTTTTTTTCTGTTTCGAATATTTGCTAGGTTATTTTTTAATTAAAATATCGTCTGTGTGGGAAATCAGACCAGAAATTCAATATTTTTCATACGCAAAAGAAAAAGGATTTGTAAATTTCCGAGACTAAAGTGTATAACTTTATAATTTGGCGACAAATAAAATGGCTTAAATGCCGATTTTGAGAAAATAGTTTGCAGCGGTTTGCACAGTTTTAGGGCTTGGCGCAATTTACTGAGAGCGTAAAGAAATAGTATTTTTAAAACAAGCGTAGGTTTTACTAGAATTTAGCCTGAAATTTTAATTTTCTGTTCAGAAATAATACAGTTATTAAGGCGATTTTAAATAATCTACAGAATTTTTATCAAGTTAAATAAATTGATTTAAGTTAGTGAAACCCCGCCAAATTTCAGAAAATTAAATTTTTTCATTTGTATTGCTAATTCTATGTCCCGATTGATATGAGTTGGTGTTACGAGGTATGAATAGATAATATTTTTTAATCCCGCCAAACAAGGTGTAATAGAATAGGAAGTCTTTATAAATACGAGTGCTGTTTGAGATGAATGAGAATATTTTTTAAACCCAGTATGACTAGCTGATAATGCCTTTAAATTATTGCATTTATTGTCAATTTTAATGTGTGATTCATTTTGGCTATTTGCCATCGACTGCCGATGTTAATTACGCCAAAATGGCAGTTCTAGCAAAGTGAACATAAATAAATGATATCATATTCTATTTTTAACACTGCTACAGTTTCCATAGCAACGGAATCCATTGTTGCCACTTAAGTTGTTCAATTTAATAATTAAGTGAAACCACTCATTCCTACAGTTCTTAAGACCCAAAAAATTGAAAACGCATTAAGTATGAAACAAATAGAATTTTAACATATTTGCGCATTAAAAATAACCGAAGTTTTTTCCGGCAATTCTGCATATTTTTCATTTTATTTCCTTCGCGTGTGACGTCATTTTCACGTCATTGTCTTCTGTTTTGCTCTCAGATTATGCAGAGAAGCACATTACACGCTAACGCAGAGGTTCCCAAACTGTGTGCCGCGGCATCCAAGGGTGCTACGAGCGTATGTCAGGGGTGCTGTGGAGATGATAAAGAAAAGTGTTTTGGTGGAGTTATATATAATCAAATAATTTCCTCTGAACTGGTATCCCCAAGAAAGTGAGCCAAGCCGATCACTAAGTGGGCTCAAACAAAAATATTTCAGTCAAGTTCAAAAATATTTTAGTCAGGTTTCCTGTAGCCTCTCTTAAGAACTCCCTGAAATAGGTGTATTGTCAAAATTCTATATCCCTTTCCCAAGAGAGTACTTTCTTGATAATTAGCCCTATAAACAAACAAACAAGAAATAACGTAAAATGCATCCAAACTGCTTCATTCTAACCTTCCTATTCATGGTGCTTTAAAGGAAATCTTCCGCGGAAGTTTTTAGCCTGAAAAGGATGCCGCGAAATGTTTTTAGACTGACAAGGGTGCCGCGAAATGCCTTTAGCCTGAGAAGGGTGCCGCGGGTAAAAAAAGTTTGGGAACCCCTGCGCTAACGTATGTGCTGCTTCGGCAGACATAAGGAAATGCTTTTGTCGGGTGCGTATTTGCCTAACCGCTCTGTGTGTATAAATTGAAGCAATGAAATTTTGTAAGCGTTTTTTTTTTTTTTTAAAACTAGAAAAGGCAGATTAACGTCGTTAATATGGAGGAAGCGATATGGAAAACTATTTAATTGGTAGCCGTAATGCGAAATAATAATCGATTATTCACATGCGCAAAGCACCAAAATTTCGAAAGTATGAAAAGTCAAGAATATGAAATGAAAATCCAAAATAAATCACCAGAGACTATAGGATAAGCATCGTGTACGAGAATGATACTGCAATCATGTACATAACAAAGGCGCTTGCAAGGAATACAAAATATAATATGAAATTGATTGCTCTTTCATCCCATGGCGTTTGTGGAATCTTTCCGAATAACGGGATCCGATGTGCTTAGACTATTTCATATAAATGACTTATATGTTAAAGTTCTATTTATTTTTTCATATATATTCCAGTTACTCCAGTTACAAGACCAAGAGCTCTAGAAACGACTTCAGATTTTGTTTAATATTGAATTTGATATTATGCAATTAATCTATGTTAAAAACAAAATATGAAATTAGTTATTTATTTAGTGTGAATTGGCAGTGAGATCAACGTTAGTTTTATGTAGCAAGTGTGCTACTGTATTAAGAGTTCAGTAAGGGTAATGAGCTTTTCCACTTAAGTTACATCACAAATGTTTTCATTTACGAAAGCGACAAGATCTTCACGGAAATAGGATGCATTTTGGTTTCTGAACGTACAATGTGCATCGATTGTTTCGAGTAGGTTTTAGGTAAAATTTAATAAGGTTTAAATTTAATTTTTCAACTTCAAAGTCACCTGCAACATATCTGTGCTAATGCATTGTCCACGCTTTACGAAATGCAAGATAAGATAAAATAGTATTCAACATTATGTAATGTTATTCATATGGTATGTATGAATGCTATAAATTAAATCTAAAAAAAGAGAATTATATGATGTAGAAATAAGGCATTTTTCGAAAGAGAAAAGTTTCGTCTGCATACCGTAAAGTTCTTACTTTTCTGATCGCCAGTGACAATGGCGTAGTTTTTGTGTCATCATGTTGCAATTGTCTCAAATTTCCACTCATGGAATCAGCTTTTCGCCAGAATTCTAGCAATTTTTCACTATTAGAGATTCCTATCACTGGGTTTAATTCGAATTATATGTGTAAGGAAAATATTCGTCTCCCACCGTGCAGAGAACGGGTAAGCAGCTAGTCTATACTATTAAAATCTGTGTGCGTCTGTCTGTAACATCATCTCCTCCGAAACGAGTGGGAGCTGAGTTTCGATTGAGGCGTCCACGGATTTGGAAAATTCAGAGGAAGGTCTTCCGCTAATTTAAATTTCGAAATTCGAATTAGTTTAGGAGGTATTGATAAGAAAAACCCGTCAAAAACACTAATTTTTGCTCTCCGTAATTCCGCAATTGTAACCCCTGTAGTCAAAAATCGAAAAATAAGCTTCATGGTTGCCATATTTGGCGATTTTATTAAATGATTTAGACTCTTGAAGTAAAAATAAAAAAAGAATTATGATTTTTTTCCCATTTAGAACATTTGCTAGGTTATTTTTTAATTAAAGTATCGTGTGCATGTGAAATCCAGAGATGGAATGCAATATTTTTTATACGTAAAAGACAAGGACTTGGAGGTTTCTGAGAATAATATGTGTAATTTGTTTAGTTTGGCGAAAAATGAAATAGCTGATATGACGATTTTGAGAAATTGGATTCTAGTGGTTGGCACAGTTTTTGGCTTGACGCAATTTACTGAGAGCATAAAGAAATGGTATTTTTAAAAACGAGTGTAAGTTTTACTAGAATTTAGCCTGAAATTTTAATTTTCCATTCAGAAATAATGCAGTTATGAAAGCGATTTTAAATGATCTATCTTCAGAATTTTCATCAAGTTAAATAAATTGATTTAAGTTAGGGAAACCACACCAAACTTCAGAAAGTTAAAATTCACAACCTATATATGACAAATACTTATTTCCCATTTTGATTGCTGTTAAATTAATGCTTTGAATGATTCCCTGAAAAAAAAAATCTCGCAAAATGGTGTATGCTGGCACTTTGGCGATAGAAGTACCATGAGTGTAATAAACAATTGATTAATTTTTGTTAAAGGATTGCTACAAAAATTTATTTTCCTGGAAACTGCTAGAATGGCATAATTAATACTGTCTGATATATTTTTTGTTTTACAAATTAAAATGTATGTGAATTCCTACTTTAGAATCTTCCTTAGTAAAGTTGGCGATAAATAATAAAATGTAGTGAAACTCTGTGTTTAAAAGAGCACGTTTTTTCATTTGTATTGCTAACTAGCGGCTACCCGCGACTTCGTCCGCGTCGGCTTTAGAATTAGGTCCCAAGAGAAACGAAGCATGTGTGAATAACAAATATGTTTGCGACTAAAGAAACTGCATTTAAATATTATTTGCTTTTTACTTATTTTAAATGAAGTATAATGCATGGTAGTATACTTCATTTAAAATAACAGAGTATGTAAAATTACTAAATTTAGATTTTTTTCAGGCATTTGGCGAATAGAGACAGTTACGACAGTATTTGCAAACATTTTTGAGTGTTCTTGTAAAAGAAATATTTATGCTATATGCATGAATTTTAGCCTATGTTAATCAGGAATAGTGCAGCTTTCTATTAGTGAAAAAGTTTTAGAATCGATTGTATAGTTACAGAGATACCCATAGAGCGTAATGTATTAGAATTATTTTGAGTGTTCCTGTAAAGGAACTATTTGCGCTACATGCATTAATTTTAGCCTATAATACTCAAGAATAGTGCAGCTTACTATCAGTGAAAAAAGTTTTGGAATCAGTTCAGTACTTACAGAGATACACATAGAGCGTAATGTAATTCTTATGACTATCCCTGTAAAAGAACTATTTGTGATATATGCATAAAGGGTAGCCTATAACACCCAGGGTCCCCCCAGTGTCTAAGAGGGTCTGCTCTCAAACCTGGAAGGCGGGAGGTGCCAGGTTGAAACACCGGTCGCGCCTGTCGACCTAGCCGCTCGCAGTTTTCCGTGTTTTTTTTCAAAAACCTCTCGAAAATACGGGCTAGGATCCCTTAGAAAATTCCACACAGAGGAATTCTCCATATACGCCTAGGACCCTATAGGCCTAGGACCAAATAGGCCTAGGACTTTCAATTAGTGAAGAAAGTTTTAAAATCGGTTTAGTTGCTACAAAATTTCCATAGAGCGCAATGCATTAGTATTATTTTGAGTGTCTTTGTAAAAGAATTATTTATGCTATATGCTTGGAAGGTTGCCTGTATGTTAATCCAGGGCATAAGCTATCTTCATTACAAATTTTTCCAAACATTTTTGTGTGATTCAGTCAAAAACATCCAAACACATAAACGTACACATTTATATTATTTGTAGGATTTGGAAATTTACGAACTTTAAGAAACACATCTGGAGTATTCTAACACTAAGTATTCTTGGTACTTACCTATTATCCCGGAGGTCATTCCCGCCAAACTGTTTTTTCGTCAAATGAGTTGCCAAACTGTTGCCAATCGTATTCAAAACCATTAATAATTTCATGTGCCCGGCACTTATCTCGGCTAAAAATCGCTCGTCTTGGCGGATCGCCGGGATAATACGTAAGGACACTTTTCTTTATTTATGCTTTTTAATTTGGCGTAAAATCAACATAATTTCCATACTTATTTATGTTTTTCAAATGCATGTGATTTTGCAAATAGAATTTCTGCTTTATTTCAAAAGCATAAATCACTTTGTGCGGGCGATAAAATGGTTTTTAATTAATAGTTAGAAAAGTAATTAAAATTTCCGAGCCTCAGGTACACTTTACCGAAGTCATGGGTCCAGGCATGCTCAAATTTTCAAAGCTCTGCTTTCTGTAGATTTGTCTGGAGAACATTCATTTTCATTATTAGAGATAGATATATTTGGCATAAAACTGGCATAATTTCCGTATTATTTAATGTTTTTCAGATGCACGCGCATGCGCTTCTTTGTTGAAGTAATAGCATTCTTGTTAGCTCAAAACACGAATCATATGATACGGGCGAAACTCGCCAAGCATGGCAACGTAAAAACGGTTTTTAATTAATAATTAAAAATGTAATTAAAAATCTAAAATTCTAAGTAGCCTATAACCAACTCCAGGGTCACATGTATATCTAAACCGAAATGCATCGTAATCGATTCAGCGGTTTAGGCGTGAAAGCGTCATAAACAAACAAACAAACTCACTTTCGCATTTATAATATTAGTTAGGATTCTTTGCCCCAATTGAGATGAGTCGGTGTTACCACCGTATGAATAGATTATATTTTTTAATCCCTCCAAACAAGGTGTAGTAAAATAGGAAGTTTTTATAAATACGAATTTTGTTTGAGATGAATGAGAATATTTTTTAAGCCCAGTAAGGCTAGCTGGTAATGCCTTTAAATTATTGCATTTATTGTCAAGTTTAATGTGCGATTCATTTTGGCTATTTGCCATCGTCTGCCGACGTTAATTACGCCAATATGGCAGTTCTATCAAAGTAAACATAAATAAATCATTTCTTATTCTATTTTCAACACTGCTAAGTTTCCGTAGCAACGGAATCCATTGTTGCCACTCAAGTTCTTAAATTTAACAATTAACTGAAACCACTCATTTCTACAGCTCTTAAGACCCCAAAAAGTGAAAACGCATTAAATATGAAACAAACAGAATTTTAACATATTTGCGCATTAAAAATAATCCAAGTTTTTTCAGGCAATTCTGCATATTTTTCATTTTATTTCCCCTGGACATAAGCAAGCGCATATGTCCGGCGCGTATTTACGTAACCCCACTGTGTGTACCAATTGAAGCAATGAAACTTTGTAGGCGTTTTTCTTGAAACTAGAAAAAGGCAAATTAACATCTTAACGTGGAAGTAGCGATGGAAAACTATTTAATTGGTAACCATAATGGGGGAAATGATAATCGATTATTAGCATGCAATTAATTGCTCTTTCTTTCAACGACGTTTGTGGAATCTTTCCGAATAACGGGATCCAATGTGCTCAGAATAGTTCCATAGCAATGACTTATGTTAAAGTTCTATTTTTTTTTTTTCATACATTTCCCAGTTACAAAACCAAGAACTCTAGAAACGACTTCAGATTTTCTTTAATATTGAATTTGACACTATGAAATTAATCTATGTTAAAAAAATAAAATATGAAATTATTTACTTATTTAGTGCGAATTGACAGTGAGATTAACATCTGTTTATGTAATGACATTTTAATTTTTAAAAGGTCTTCCCGAAAACAGGGTGCATTTTTGACTTCGAAATGTAAAGTGTGCATCGATTGTTTCATGCAGGTTTTTTTAATTTAGGTAAAATTGAATAAAGTCACCTGCAACATGACTGCAGTAATGCATTGCCCACATTTTACGAAATTCAAGATAAAATAAAAAGATTGTCAAAATCATGTAATGTTATTTATGTGATATATATTAATGCTATAAATTAAACCTAAAAGCAGAATTATATGATTTAAAAATAAGGCATTTCGAAAGAGAAAAAACTTTAGCCTTCATACCGCAAAGATCTTTCTTTTTTGATCACCAGTGACACAGAGATATTTTTGTGTCATCATGTTACAGTCATCTCAAATTTCCACTCATAGTGTGAGCTTTTCGTTAGGATTTAATCAATTTTCATTATTTGGGATTCCGATCACTGGGTTTAATTCGAATTATATATGTAAGGAAAATATTTGTTTCCTGCCGTGCGGAGAACTTGCAAGCAGCTAGTTTTAATATTATTATTAAATTAAAAGTACTCTAAATGCATTTAAGGCATTTACATTCCTTTTAATGGCAAGTAAAATATGTAGTTTAGCATAGTTTTCCCTAACTTCCCTCAGTCATCAGTTTTAATTCCACATTAAGTTCAGCTTTTTTTTTTTTCTTTCTTTTTAATATTCGGGCACTTTAATATTTCAATTTCAGTAAAAAGTGAAATTGCTTACCAATAGAACAGTTTTGGTATATGTATCCTGAGTAGACATTGCAATCTGACACCAATTTCAATCTCCTTGGATCCAGCTAGATCCCCATCAATCCGGACTGGATCCGGTCAGATCGGCCACATCAAAACAATTTTGCTTTTGTTCCAAAATTAACTACATAAACGATGTTTAAGTGAATGCATCATAAAGATTATAAAAAATACTGTTTATTTCTTAGGAAATCAACTTGTATAATTATCAACTATATTAAGCAGCAATTACTTATAAAATCAAAAATGAAAATCTAGTATCTAGAATAGTTAGATTTTAATCTTCATGTGACAGATCTAGGTTATTATTATATGTTATATATATATTGTATTATACGTAATAGTATTATTGTAATTGGATATAATATAATAGCAAAAATTTATTTGTAATCAAAACAGAACAATGGATAGTTATAAAATAGTATTTTCATTATTATATACTATATAATGATTTATTTACAATCACATTTAATCATAAATCATCATTCATAACTATAATACTTAGTAATAATAAGATAGAAAGAGAGAGTTTATGTTCAGTCTTAATAGAGCTCACAAATGACATCAATGAAAATTATTTTTTAACTTAACACTGCATAATCTGAGATATTGCCTAAATCTAACTTAATCAACTGAGTCCACAATAATTATGTAATTTTGTCATGCTAAGAAGTTCATAATTATGGTGACAGTTATAGATCTGTTTAATGAATGGAACAAGTATCACAATTTCAAATATTTTTAATAATTATTTTGGGTCTAACGATTATAAAACATCAAGTTTGGTTTTTAAGAAAGGATAGTAGGAAACAAATAATGTTAATCATGTCATCTGCCAATCGAATTCTTAGAGAATTACAAATATAGTCAGCGGTTGAAAAAGAACTTTCAATTTCTACATTTGTCGGTTTTATTGTCTACAAATAGTCATGAATTTAAGACAGGTATTGTCCTCGAACTCCTTCATTTTCATATATAGTCATTTCCAGTTTTTGTTTCATATGTAGCCATCTCTTTTGTTTACTGGATCCATTAGACGTCTAATGATGCTGGATTACCGGATCCGGATTGCAATCCCTAATCCTGAGCCTTCTTTTATTTATACACTGCGTGATATTGAAAATGCAACACCAAAAAGAAGTGGTCAAAAAATTATGCAAATTTCAGGGTAAATGCACCTTGCCGAGTTATGCTAATGATGTAAAGCTGGCAGCTCGCCAGTACACGGGGAAAAAGATATACGAGAAGGAACCGGTAGAACGGACAGTTTTTGTGCTGCTAGTATTTCTCAAGCATTGCTGCTAGAGAAATTGTTGTAGAAATTTTATTCTTTCCTCAGAGGGCACGTGTAACCAGAGAATGCGAGGCCGCTGTCAACGGAGGCAGTTCCAGCAGACCGACGATTTTATGAGGGGCATGGTGATCGGACTGAGAAGGGCAGGTTGGTCCATTCGGCAAATCTCAGCAGACACACACCTGGATGTGTCCATTGTACACCGGCTGTGACAAAGATGGTTGGAAGAAGGAAATGTGGCACATTTAAGGGGTGCCGGTGCAGCTAGAGTGATGTCAGCACGTGTGAATTGACACATCCACTGACAAGCAGTGGTGGCCCCGCAAGCTACTTCAACCTCCATTCTGTGACATGCTCAAGACACCTTCAATGTTCCTATATCGACAGAACCATTTCCTGTCGATTGGTTGCTAGTGGCCTGCACTCATGGCATCCATTAAGAAGACTGCCATTTGCTCCACAACATAGATCCCAACGACTGCAATGGTGCCAGGCTAGAGCGATGCGGACAGCAGAATTCCACAGTGTTGTGTTCTCAGATGAGTGATGCTTCTGTTTCTCCAGTGATAGTCACCACGTTTGAGTGTGGCATCGACGTGGAAACATGTGCAATCCGGCAGCAATTGTAGAATGCCCCACCACACGACAATGTGGCATCATGGTTTGGGGAGCAAATTGCCAACCATGATGCCACATGATTGAATGTGGCATCAACTGTGGTTTTGTTTTTAGTAATGACTCCAGGTCACCTCTAGTTCGTATTTGGGGCTCTGTGATGGCTCAACAATATGTGGATGATGTGCCGCGGCCGGTGACATTCCCTTACCTTCAAATGGTTCCCAATGCCCTGTATCAGCAGGATAAAGCTTGACCTTACACTGCTAGCATAAGCCAACGTGTTCTGCAAGGTGTACAGATGCTTCCCTCGCAATCTGTGCTCTCCTGATCTGTCCCAATCGAACATATTTGGGATGTGATTGGACGCCATTTGCAGACCCTGCCACTAGCCCGTTCAGAAGACAAACTGTGGCAAATGGTTCACAGGGAATGGAGAAATATTTTTCAGGACGCCATTCATTCACTCAGTACCTAGACTTGTTGCTTCGTGTATCGCCGTCCACGGTGGTCCGACAACCGACGCTGCTCTTCCTGTATATTATCCCTTTCATTTTGAAATAAAGATCGCTTATTATTCACTGCTGACTCTATCTGCTTGCTGAGTTTCAGCACTTTCTGGCCACTCCTTATGGGTGTTGCATTTCAATGTCAGGCAGTGTATCAGTGTACATCTAACAGTGGTCATCATTATTGCGCTATGCTGTGTTTTCTCCCCTTTTGATAATGGAAAGGACAGGTAAAATACAGGAAATTTCATTTTAGATTTTGAGTAGCTACAATAATGTAACTCTGGATTAATTAATTTTTATTTTAATCATCATAAATTAATTTTTATTAAAATCTTTATGAATGTAAAATAACAATCTTATCTAAAAAAAATTCTGTTTTGGTATTTATTTTCCTATCATATTATGGCTGCGAGAATTGTTATTGCTGAAAATTCATTTAATATTTCTTTGTCTATTTAGATTACAGTTATTTGCTGAAATACTTTTTCCGGGATGCTAGATTCTTTCTAGTGAAAAGTAATAACCATGAAAATGTTGCGCTTTCAAAAGCCAAAGTAAGTACTTTTTTTTAGATACTGTTTATATGCATACTAATTTTGTTTAATTTATTTATGTTTTGAAATTATCAAGTTCATTATTTGTAATTTAAAAATTCTCAGCAATACAAAAGTGATGTGAGAGGTGCTTTCAATATATTCATGGTTTTTGTTATACAGGGTGTCCGAAAAGTCCTTTACACATTTAAAAAATTCATAGAAAAGCAACAAATTATTGTATGAATATGCGATTTGCATAATAATACTTCATAGTTCACGAATTTTTCTCTCTCTCTTTTTTTTTTTCTTTGACATCATAAAAAAAAAAAAAAAACTACTTCCAAATTGTGTTCATAGGTCGTGCTGTACCATCACAGTAAGCTTCCTGAATGATACAGTCTCATCCGATCTTCATGGCTGACCACTTCTTTCCCTGTCTAACATGCTTCCAGTCTCTAAAAATTATCCATGCGAGGCTAAAATGCTGTTTCGATTTGGATGGTTTTTCTTAAACATGTTACGAAACTTTCTCTGAAATCCAGTTATGGATTTTTATTCTAAATACCAAACTACGCACTGTGCTTTCTCAGTTGCTTTAGGTAGAATGAATATTCCTGCATCGTCAATGCTGTTTGAAACTCACAAAAAAATCCCTATTGTCTCTCACTGCTGAAAACTAGAGATGCAGCACCATCTATGAACACATTTTGGAAGTAATTTGTTTTGAGATGAAAAAATAAATTCTTAATTCCGTGAAGCATTACTGTGTGAACCGCATTTTCACACAACAATTTTTTCATTTTCTGTGACTTTTTGGAATGTGGCAAGGACTTTTCAGACACCCTGAATATTCATGCCACTAATACAGTGATAATAGCAACAGGGCTGGCACGTTTTTGCAACTAGTGGAAGAAAACCTGGAGAAATCATTTTGCAGGGTTGGTATAGACCTGGAATGTAAGGGAAATTAATTTTAGTCTGGGGCAGTGATCGATCTAGGATTTTTTCAGAAGAGTAAAAATACTACTTAACCTTTTTGGAGAGAGTATTTTTTTTTCCAAAGGAGTAATTAACGGTGTTATTCGAAAAAATCATGTGATTTTGGTACATAATTACAAATAAAATACCAGGCACTTCAAAATTTTGAAACTGTCTCTTTACAAGCTGTATTACAAACTGCAAAGACAGGCAAATCTGTATCAGTTTCAAAACTTTTAGAAAAAATTCTTAAAAATCGAAAATTTTCGCAAAACGTGTCACTCTTCGAAAAATCTTGCAGCTCAGATCCATGTTTAAGAATTTTTTCTGAAAATTTCACAAAAGCCACAGCGTTTTCGCTTATCGCAGTGTGTAAAACAGCTTATGAAGAACTATCTGGAATTTTTGTGAGACCATGGTGCTATTAGTTTATTTCAATTTGTGTACCAAGACTAAAAACAGAGTTCTTTTTTTTCGAAGAACAGCCTTAAAGCAACGAACAATTATGCTAAATATTCAGATACATAATTAAATTGCATTTGACACATAAATAATAACTGATTATACGTCTAGGTACATAAACAAAAACTAGTGCAATAACTGGATTTTTAAAATTTAAATCAGCAAATCATAATTATTTATCAAAATATACCTAATTTTATATGGAAAAGCAATGCGTAAAAATACACATTCCGAAATTTTAAAGGCGTATTCTGAATTTCTAAAGCGTGAAATATGCATCTAGAGGCGTTATCACGATCACTGGTCGGGGGGAAAATCAGGGATATACGGGGAGGGGGGGGGGTGTGTGAAATCAGAGTAATTCAAGAAAATGTAAGAATGGTTAGTGTAGTTAAAGAAAAACCTCATTTTGTTCCGAAATCATCTTTGTGGAAGTAAATTTCATTATATGATCTCAACATACTTTTTTTCTTGTGCAGTTGTAGAAATATAATTTTTAAAATGTGTCTTATATGAACATATCTTTGAAATATTCTAGTTGAAATAAACTTAATGTTTATCATCAGATACGCTTTTTGTTAGTATCCAGTGCTGTTGAATAAAATTTTTCTTCATCACTGCATCTTTCGGGGGGGGGGGGGTGAGAAATAAATAGAAAGTAAAAATAGGAAGGAATATAAGAAAGAAAATCATAAAATATTTGCTTGGACTTGGAAATAGATTTCTTTATATGATCTTAACATACTCTTATTTTTGTGTAGTTTTAGAAGCTTATTTAATATTAAATGTGTCTTATGTGACCTTGTACTAATGTATCTTGTGTAATTGATATATACTTAATGTAATGTTTATTATCAAATTCTTCTTTTTGTTAGAATCCAGTGGTATCAAATAAAGGTTTGTTCAAAAGTATTCATCACTGGACTTTTGGGATATAGTTTTTATATTTATCTGTATAAGAACAAATTTCTTTATATGTAATCTATGTAAAAATAAATAAATAAATAAAATGGGAGAACTTATTAGTTATTGTGATTAGGTTCTTTGGAGGTTCAAGTGAAAAGTGATGCACTACCCCTATAAAGGAAGAGACATTCATATCCTATTGTTCCTTTATTGGAATCGTGTATTAGTCTCAGTAAAGGAACTCTCTATTCTAAAAAGAAATAATGACCAGTGCCGCCACTGTCAGAAGCTTCTTCAGCTATCTCCTCCGAAACTGTGGGGATTTGAGTTTCAACGAAGGTGTCTAGAGATTCGGAAAATTCCAGGTACCTGATGAGCTGACTTAAATTTTGAAAAACGAATTATTTTAGAAGATATTAATAAAAAACTAAAAAATAGACATAATGGTTGCCAGATTTGGCAATTTTCGCCAGCATAAAATCATTCATGCTTTTGCAACAAAGCAATTCCAAGTATATAAAATCTTCTGAAATTGACAAACATAAAGTAGAATTATTACACCAATTTTATGCCAAATTAAAAAGTATATGACATAAATAACTCTATTACACAAAGTCTATTACACAAAGTTGACAATTTTCAAATAGGAAGTTCTCTTAGACAACGGGAGTTTAGAATTAGCGATAATTCATTTTTCCAAAACAGAATAACTAATTGTAACTGATTTAAAAAGCGCCTTCTTCTCATTGGGTAAAATCTGGCAAAATGGTATCTCTCCAAGCACGGTGAATCTAAACCACAAGTTCCAAAATGTTAGAACCAGTATCTTGAAAATGAAAAATAATTAAAATGCAGATTATTTTAACAGGGTGGTGACAGATCATGGAGATCAGGGAAATCATGGAAAAATCAGGGTACTTTATCCACCGGGAAAAATTATGGAAATATCAGGGAATTTTGTAAAGATATCCAAAAATCAGGGAACTTTCGTTTTCACCTAGTGAACGAGAACATTTTTAGTTGTGGATCAGCGTCTAACTCAAAAGTCAGTGTCGTTGTGGATCATACAATACTCAAGCGATGCAGACACATTACGAATCCAAGACTCAAGTGATGTAGGTACTATATGCGTCCAAAACTGCAGGTATTAGGAACTTGTACCAAGATAGGATCATACAAGAAACCAGACATATGAATTTATAGACATAGGCATAACTTACTTAGGGCAAGAGGGAGCAATTGCCTCCTAAAATTCAAGAAAATTCAGATATAAACCTATTTGAAAATGGTATTTTGTACAATAGGAAACAATGTTAACATGCCAGGTTAGACATGTGAAGCAATCAAATATATGAATGCGAATATGAAACACTCTTTTTTGGGTCAAAACTTCTGCCTCTGGCCGATCCAGTACGAATCAGAATGAAAAGTAACAATTCATTACCCCTAGTGATCGATCCGTGGTTGCCCTTTACACCAAGAGGATGGAATTTTGCAGTCATTGTGACCCCTATCCCTCATTCCACTCTGGAGTTTTCTACAGTTACAGTAATTTTGATCATTGTTGGGTATACGACGATCAGGGAAAAATCAGGAAACTTTGTTTCTTAATTTCTGTAGCCACCCTGTTTAAAGGTAGTTAGGTTCAGCTTGGTATTTGCTACCAGTAGAAATATTTGGCAGCATTAACTGTGCCATTGTAACAGTTATAGTACAGATTGGATATTTGCCAGTGCGAAGAGGTGATATATTTCGTGGTACTAAATATGCCAATCTGCAAAGGTTTATGTAATGAATATATGGATAACAGTTTTCCTGGTAACCTTAGCAGTAATTATTGCTTATGAGCATGTGTAAATCGCCAAATAATGAAGAGTCGCCATTGGTGGTAAGCAAGTCACCATTAGTAGCAGTTCCGTAGTTTTCATCAAAGAAAACATATGAAGTACTGTTTTCTTAGAGCTAATTATTAACGATACATATTCGTAAGTCGCCATATTATGAAAAATTGCCATGGGTGACAAATATGCAAGGTGTTCATAGGTTTTCCATAATTCAAAATAGTGTGAAGTTTAAATTTTTATGTTACAAGGCACATGCATGAACCGAGCAATGTGCAGCTGGGTAACATTCTATCTGATCCAATCTTTGGGTTTTGTCTATTGAAATTATTCCTTTCTTGCGAATAAGAATTATTAGGGGCTGAATACCTCATATGAAATGTGAGCCTAGCAAGTCTAGGGGCCTTTGCCCTTAGTGTAATGCAAATATACATCAACAAATGATGAATTTTTCAAGGCAGACATTGCTCAGCGAAACCAATAAAGCATGAAATACCTTACTATTGCATGGAATAGAGATGAGATGGGCTCAGCCCGAACCGGGCTTGGGCTCTGTAATTCACGATTGCATTCGGGCTCGGGCTCATGAAAAATTTCTCCTTTGTTGAACATACTCCTTGAAATAGGTTTTAAAAAGTGATTCAGGGGGGAAAATAAACATACTTATTTAAAAAAAAAATAGCCGCACGGTCGCCTAGAAGTTACGTGAAGCTCTTTGGGTATTTCAGAACAGGGTATCTTAAGCAAGGTATAAACAAGAACCGAAACCCCCTTTTTACGGCATTTTTATCATACCAAACCATATAATTTATTGCATTCTATCAATGAAGTAATTGAATTTTATTTATATTGCTTAGTTAGCTTATATTGTTTAGTTAGTCATGAGATCGGACATTATTTGATAAACATGGATATAAAGAATTAGAAAGTGCATGAGAGTTTGCAACTATATTTGTCTTTAATTTGTACAAACGGCAAAATTTATTGTATTCTATCAATGAAGTAATTGAATTTTTCGTATCTTTAGCTGAAACTTCGGGTTTGGGCGGGCTCGAATTAAAAGTCCTCGGGATTGGGCAGGCTCGGTCTTCAAAAAATGAGCCCATACTCATCCCTAGCATGAAAGGAACTTACCGTTTATACTCTGTATACTCTGAAAAACTCTTAAATCTTATAAAAAAGAAAAGTACAAAGTGTTTATTTATTGAATTTACCCACTCACTGGTCATCTACCTTACTTTTATTTTTTTAATGTTGAAAATGCACCAAATTCAGAAAAAAAAAAAAAAAAAAAAAAAAAAAAAAACTGATAGTTATTGTATGGATCCATGAACCCTCAAATTTCAAAACGGTAACGTGACCTCTGGTATATGTATGTCAGACTTGCCAACTTTTACGCTTTCCGCGTAAAATTTACGCATTTCGGCTGCTGTTTACGCTTTTACGCATACAGCGCTTTTTTTTACGCATTTCTGGATATTTTCTTCCTAACTTGTGTTTATTTCTTTAAAGCTGAAATTGATATTAGAAAGAAATGTATTAATTAGGTTTTAAATTGAAATGATGTTCTATGCTTGGGCCTTTTTTGCCTTTTCAATATGGATCTAAGTGCACATCATCGGCACCATGATCCACATCCCACATCCATGTTGACACAATGCGCATCAAAATATTCTTCTTAGTTGCCACTGAGGCAAAGAAAAAAAAAATCTTTTTGCAAATGGGACGCCGAGTATTTCTTAATTGGTTTACCCAGTCATGACGTCATAGAGTAGAGCGAATGGGAGAATCGCTTACTAGGGACTATGTCTTTCTCCTGTGACTTGTGTGTCTCACGTGGTGTTCTTCGTTATCAGCCATCAGCACGCTCGCATTGTGGTTAAGAGACAGGGGTAAACAGTAGTATGAGCATACTTCGATTGATTTTCGATAAATGACCTGTAATGGCCACTAAAACAGCATAACTTATAAACAAAGTTATAGCAAAAAATGGGCATGTATAGTATGTCAAAGAAGCGAAATTTGCTTATTGTAACGTGTGCTGGAGTGATTTCAGAATTTCTCTCGGAGGAAACTGACATTTCTCGCCACGTGAGTTCGTCAAAACACAGTGAAAATGTGAAACGTGCTTACAGCAGCAAAAGTCCACAAACATTTTTCAAAGAGGACGGACAGTCCAGTGGCAGATTAATGCAAGTTTCTCGGGGGGGCGGTTAGTTAGAAGATGACATATACATCCATTTTATGGAAGCAATTTAGGATCTTTTACAGTAATTTCTTTTTTCTCGGGGGGCGGTCGCCCCCCCCCCTTTAATCCGCCCTTGGGACAGTCGGACGTTATTCATGCAGAACTGTTATTTACATCTTTCTTGATCGAACACAATGTTCCTATTTTAGCAGCTGACCATGCTGAATGTGAGAGGGTTTTCAGTATTATTCGGAAAAATGGAAATGAATTCCGGTGCAACTTGTCTAATAAGATTTTGGAAAGCCTTATTATTATGAAAGCCGAAAAAGCTATGCTGCTTCTTGAAGTCAGCACAGTCAAAATGAGAGTTTTTTCAAGTCAGTTAAGTGATTATAATTAATAAATTGTTACCAGGAATCTGGAAGATGTATTGATTTGCCTTTTATTCAACAACTTCATTTTCTTTTATTGTTCTTAGCTTTATTTAATACTTAAACTTCAAACAAATAATTGTGATATAAAATGCATTAAAAATAATACTCGTGCATTCTATGGTGAAAGGTAAAAAATAACGCTCACGCGTTGTATAGCAAAAACTGTCGAAATTTCTGTTCGCGCGCTGTTTTACACATTTTGATTTTCCCAGGTTGGCAAGTCTGGATGTATATTACATTTAGAAATTAATTTATTTCTAATGTCAGCAACTGTTATTTCCCAGAAGGGGAAAAAAAAAAAAAAAAAAAAAAAAAGACATGACTTCTGAATCATGATCTCAAATCTTGAATCCAAGACCTTTGTATTTGTAGATTGGTGCATTATCTATTTGAACAAATAAAGTATTTGAAGTTGTATACTTAAAATTAAATAAATGATAAAAAAACTATAATAAATATGTTAATTTTCAAGTGTTTAATATTTCTTTGCTTGAGAATACCTTTTTACAGTTACCATTCATTTTACAACCAAGCTCCATTCCAATGATTATGTTAAGTAAGGAGCTTGCACTGGAAATATATTAGTGTTATACAATTTTGCAAAAGCTTTAAATTTAATGAGATTTTCATTGAGATTTGTGGAGTTTTTGTTTTGGTTCATCACCTGTGTGTCATGACCCTAAAATGTGAGTTGAAACTTTGGTCATAAGCGACAGAAGTGATTAAGCAGATTGGTCATAAATTGAGGATTACCTTTATTAGATTTTGCATTTTAGGTCACTATAGGGAAACACTTTTACAAAGTACTATTTAAATTCAAATTTTGCATTGTTTGTTATGCTTCTTAGTTTTATGTTTCATCTGTACATGAGGCATACCTGCCATCTTTTATTTATTATCCATAAAATATATAGATTTTAATGTTAATTAACTAATGTACGATTACAGGGTTCATACACCCTCAGGCAAACCTGGAAAACAGGGTGAACTCAGGGAATTTAAAATTATCCCTTAAAACTTTAGGAAATCTCATGAAAAAATGTAATTTTCCCTTGAAAACCTGGAAAATCCAGTTGTAACCCTGAAATTTTTAGAAAATTTACCTCCCTCTATTTTTATGGCCTTCACGTTATTCAATGGCCAATTACTTCCCTAATGATGCACACCCAATTGGATGTGTATAAGATGAATCATGTATCACTTACAACTGCTTAGGAAGAATACTACACTTGGTTCTCATTTTGTCTCTGCTGTTCTGAATATTTGTGGCTGCTCCCATTTCTCAATAGGGATTGTTAAATTAAGAAGCGGCTATTCTTTGTGTAATGTACTTTGGACAAAGTTAGATTGTATAATTTTTTTGTCACATGTATACGAACGCTGCTGATGTTTGCTCGAATACCATGTACAATGTGTGAAATGATCCCGAAAATTCTTTTTCACTCCTGTAAACTCCTGCATAATTTTTTATTTTTTTACAGGTCAAATTGAATATAAAACCATGTTTGATATAAATGTAATCCATTGTTTATGCTAAAATGAGGGGAAGCATAATTTTGATTGCTGTAATGCTGTCATAATTTCTCTACCTTAGAGTGGGGCATATAAATAAAAAGTAGTTACTCGGTACTTATTATTATGTTTAGTTTTTGCAATAACCTGCAAATTCTTGAAAAATCGCCTGGAAAACTCTGAATTTCATTTTGAAAAATGAGTTCGAACCCTGGGATATGACGAGTAATTTTGTGGATTGTTGGGTGATTTTCGAAGTTCTCAGTTTGTTTCAGTGTAATCTTTTTATATCCATCCAGAGAATATTTATTTTCCTTTCAGCACTCATTTATTTAAATGTCCAATGCCATAATAGTAAAAATTGATTCCTATTTTTAATTTCAATTTTTACCCCCCCCCCCCTTCTCTCTCAAAAGGAAACCATTAAAAAAAAAAAAAAAAAAAAAAAAACTTAATTGAAATCGAATAAGGCAGTTCAGATTTACAAGTCAATCTTTTTCCATCCCTCTTGAGAGTAAATTTTTTCCCTTTAGTACTCTTTCATTTAAAGCTCCAATTCCGTAAGAATAAAAACTGATTCCTATTTTAAACTTAATTTCTTAACACTCCCCACCCCCAAGGAATAACAGACAGTAAAATAAAAACTGCACTAAGTAGAGCAGGTTTAGTTTGAATGAAAATGATATTAAAAAATATATATAAATTAAGGAACATTTTGACGAGAAATAAACTTAGTTGAACAAGTAGTAACTAGTAATAAGAGCACTAGTTATTAACAAAAAATGAAATTAGTTTTACTGATGTGAGGTGGAAATTTATTGAAATGAGCACAAAATTTTACTCATGTTTATTTTCCCAGGTTGGCAGGTATACATGAAGGTTTCTGTGCCACTGAACATCTATTACAGTAGGCAATTCGTACCAGGCCTTCAAAATAAGTTAATTAGATTAAGGCTCATAGTTCAAAGTTTGATCTAAAAGGTTAGGACATATTTTTATCCCAAAAGTTTTTAAAACTCTTCACATACTCCTAGTGAAGTCAATTGCTGATTGCCATTTATCCATTCTAGTTTTTGCCTAATATTGAATATAAAATATGTTTATCTTATTCATGTGTTGTTTTCTAGGGTGTGTGGTCAACACCACCTCAAAATGAAAGTAAACTTAATACTGCATACAGGGTAAGTGCACCTGTTTTCATTATTTTATATTTCACAGTACTTAAGCAATAAAACTATCAAAAATTTGTTTTAATTTTAAAGTAGTTTCTTTGTGAACATTTTTCCTCTAGTGAACTGTAACCATTTCGTTCTGTGATGTTTATAATTAAATATTATTTTGCAATCACAAGTAAGGCTAGTTTTAAAAGTTTATTTGATATATTATTTGCTCATGGTAACTAGGTGTAACACAAAAGTCATAATTACCAATACTGCTCTTTCCCCCTCCCTTTTAATTTTGTATCACAACTAATAATTTCTAAAATTAGTGCAGTAGATCATCGCTATACCAACATTCACAATTTATAACCATTTTTTTTATAAATACTTTGCATAAATTTCTTAAATACTGAAACATAAAACTGATTGATTAAAATCACATTATTAAGTTGATTTATTGCAAATTAAATTTTCAAGTCGAAATAACACAGCTTCTCTGTCTGGTAATAGAAGTAATTTATCCAGGGTGGTCACTGACCTGGAATTATCAGAGAATTTAGTAAAAAAGAACCTGGAACTAAAAAGATGCTGTTCTTAACTGTTTTCCCTTTCCTTTCCTTTCCTTTTTTTTTTTTTTTTTTTTTTTAATAAAAGACCTTTTGTACCCTTTGACACATTTGTATGAAAAATTTTTAGTTGTCATTAATATCACTTCTTTTTATTAGTTTGTTTTCCTGCAATAGTATTAATCCTAATAATTACATGTTTCTTTTTCTTCGCAATAGTAGTAACTTAAATATCAATAATACTAGAGATGTAATGAATCGTGATTTGGCCAAAAACTGAATATTCAGTGGCCGAAAATTAAAATTTTAAAATTTTCATTTTTATTGCAAATAAAATGTCCCTTTTTAAATTCATCATTAAATACTAAATAAAATTCATCTATATATTATTTTGAAACATGTTTTTCTTTCGGCAACTAAATTGAAAGAACGGCTGGGTGTAAAAACTCGGTTGAGGTGTCTGAAGAAAGGTCCCAGCCCGTAGATGTGCTATCAAAAGAGAAAATCCGAAAAAGGTCGAACGGTTTAGGCGTGGCGGAACGGCAAAGGTGCAAATTTTTGCCATAGAAATAATATTGTGGTTTATTAACCCCATTGTTGGCAGACGATTGATATGCATAAGCGCGGTAAGGATTGATTTATTTGGAAAAATATTTGTTAGAAATTGCATCCATTTGTAAATGTTGTGTGGCAAATGTGGCAACAATCCTAAATATAAAGTTTCAACATTATACAACCAATAGTTTTTGAGATATGTGAGTTACTTAAATACGTACATACATATGTACGCACAGACATCATTGAAAAACTGGTCTAAATGGTCTTGCAGTCGGTCAATATGGGTTGTACATGAATTTATATGAATATGCATACATGCGTACAATGAAATGCTTTGCAAGAATTCTTAAGAGCAAATTTAGAGGTTGTCAAAATCTGGCTACCGAAATTTTTTGCAATCATATTAATTCCTTATACTTCATACAAGGAAGTAAAAAAACAGAAATCTCCTCAAAATTGCCACAGATACTCCTCAAATTGTTCCTCCAAGTTTGACAGCCCTGTTAATATTGTGTGTTTGTCTGGGAAAATCTGTTCAATTGTGATTTTTTAATCCTAATACATTTAAATCCTAATTAGTCAAATTTTACTAGGTTATTCCAGTTCTTCTTATTTCCTAGTTTATGTGTAAGGTTAATTCATGTACAGTAAACACCGGTTATAACGTACTCTCACGGAACCTGAAAAAGTAGTACATTATAAGCAGTACCGCTGGTAAGATTCAATATTACACTAAAAAAGAAAGTGGGCTCATAATTTGATTGTAATATGTGTTAAATTAAAGAGAAAATTCTTTATCGCTTACAATTTTTAATGAGATAAATAATCTGTAATTTTCTTTTGTTTTAAATGACAGATGCTACTTTAAAAATACCGTTTTGGATATCCAGAATAGACTTCTGTAGAGTCTCTGCAGCATCACTGCGGAATTCGAAAAATCGTGATAATGTTTCTGTAGTATTTAATGCATCGGGTATGCTTGTTATAGACTCCTGTATCTTCTTCACTATCATCAGAATCATTATAGATGGGGCTTTTTAAGATGCATTTGCATTGATGAATGACAAGTAAAAAACATGGTTTTGTTTTTAGCCCTACCTAGCAGGGCAAAAAGATAAAAGATTGCTCCCTTCATTTATACACAATTCATCTCGCTAGAGAATCTAAAGGCTAACAATGAGTGTTTTTGAAGGTACTGAAATTTTCCGAGAACAAGGAAATGAAGTTCTTAAGAAAAGCAAAATTTTATTTTTGGTTTTGGTATAAAAAGTACCTTATAGCCGAAGTTAAATAACATTATAAATATAGGACTTCAATCGGGACCTAGCTTTTAGGAATGTTATAACCGATAGTACGTTATATCGCAGGTCCGTTATAACCGGTGCGCATTGTAATATAAATATTGGAGAATTCACAAAAAATACTCTGGATTTTACATATTCTGGCTTAGACTGACATGGAATTTCAGGGAATTTGAAAACTTATAGAATAGGAAAGGTAGAATCTTTAGTTGTATTTTCATATCTAACCAAAATTATTGAGGCATGCATGTTTCTTTCTGTGTTTAAAATGAATCTGCTTCTCAGAATGTGCTGGGAAGTTTCTAATTTATTTATTAATTAATGTTATGTCTCATTCCTATGTAATTTGTTCAAGAAATGATTTTAAGTGATTATTAAATGTCATTATTTATTTAGACTTGTCGAAATGTCATTCTCATATTTTCTGTGAAAGAGAGCGGGAAGTTTCAAGGTAAGACTATAAAGTCATTGTACTTTCTCTTTAAAGTACTTTTTATTTCATCTTTTTAACTGTGTATAAAATCAATGAATCATATTTAGGATTTGCACGAATGGCATCAGAATCTAGACATGATGTTCCCCCTATACAATGGGTATTACCTCCAGGATTGAGTGCTCGAGCTTTGGGGGGTGTCTTTAAGCTGGACTATATCTGCAGGTATTTTGATATTTTGTTGCTATTGCTGTGGAAAATTATTGAGTATTTCTTGTGTAGCGTGAATTTCATCTATATGTTACATTTTACTCAGACTATAGTTTTTCCATGCTATTTATTATTCATATTTTTGATAACTGATGGCACTTTTTTTGTTTTAGACGTGAACTTTCTTTCACTAAGACACAGCACTTGTATAATCCTTGGAATGAAGGAAAACAAGTGAAAATTGGTAGAGATGGTCAGGTAATCTTTTTGCTTTTTTAATTTGTCCTTATGTTTTTGAAATTTTGGTTAAGTTTTCAGAAATAAAAAAGCACTCATATTTAAATGTATCATGAAGAGTGCACAAGTAATTCAATTTTTATCACTGAAGAATTAGAATCCTGAGAATATCATGTGAACACCCTCCCACACACACACACCTGTTCCCTCCAAGATCCTGCCATGTTTACAGAGGAACTTTTGAAACTGCTTTTTTGCTTTCATTTCAAAACACAAATCTCTGACACTTAAAAAATACAACTCTCTCTCTCTCTCTGTCTTTATCCTCAGTTTCGATGTCATGTAAAGTTAAGCTTGCATCTTATTGCATTTTCATGCTGTTGTATCAAAATTGCTAAATGCCCAGTTTTCCCCCCCTTCCTTTCTTTCCAGGAAAAAAAAAAAAAAAAAAAAAAAACTTGGTTTTGAGGCTTTTATCTCTTTTTTGTGTATGTGTGTGTTTTATCTGGTGTTTTTGCGGCTTATCTGACTTTTCTTTGTTTTTTAAGGCAAGGGATGAGTGTGTGTGTGTGTGTGGGGGGGGGGGGGGGAATCAGAACGTTTGAAAAATAATTGCCTTTTCTTTATACAGCTTAAAGCATATAATTGATTACAAAAATAAATTGCAGATTCAAAATATTTAAGTCAATTATAAAGATTATTTACAATAAGTAGTTTTAAATGTATATAAATCAATAAGTAATAAAAAAATCATTTTGCTTTTAGATAAATCGATTATTAATAATTTATTATTATTAACAATGAAAAATAAATGCATCGCTGAACTGCTAAAGTAGCTACTGCTAAAGTAAATCTCAATTAGAACTTTTAAACTAATGTTTTGTCATGAGGGAGGGAAATAAAATAAAAATTCTTAATTTAATTCTAGTTGTAGCTCATAGCTATAGCTAAAAAAAAAAAAAAAAAAAAAAAAAAAAAAAAATCTAGTAAAAGTTATTCTGAACTTCATCTTGGAATGGGAGTTAAAAATTTTAAAACTTGAGTACTGATATTACAAAATATGTTAGATGCATAATTTAAAGTTGTTCCTGTCCTTTCTCAAAAAATCCACCTTTTGTTTTTATTTATTTTTTGCAAAATCATAACATATTAGATTTCATATTATTATGTCCTATGAGTGCTCACAATTTGGAGACACTAGGTGCCTGGCTTAAAACCGACCTAGCCATTCGGAGTTTTCTCTGGTTTTCTCCAAAACTTTGTGTAAATACAGATTAAGATCCCTTAGAAAATCTCCTACGGAGGGTGACCCATTCGGTCTAGATCCCTTGCATAGATAATCGCCGTAATCCTGCATTTACATTTATTTATTTCATATTATTATTTAAAAAAGCATAATTTGGACTGAAATGTAACATTTTATAATCTGGTACTTTTTCCTTATCAATGAAATTAGACTTTTGTCTGTACATTAATTGGAATCAAAAAATTTTGCGATTTCTATCTATTTCAAGCACTTGGGAATCCAGGGCGACCCTCAAAAAAGTTTGTCTGTCTGTCGTTTTGACCATGATGCTTTTTTTTGTTCGCGCATCACGTAAAAATGATTGAAACAAATGAAGTGATAGTGGGTGACATGATAAGTGGTCACTCAACTTAAACTATAGGTGTCCAATTTTTTAAAAACTTTGATTAGATTTTGAGATTTTGCAAATATTGTTTTTAAATGCATAAATTTGTTCGTGCAATACATAACAACGATAAAAGCAAATGAAATGATACTATGTGAGATGATAGGTGATCACTATACCGAAACTATAGGCGTCAAATTAAAAAAAAAAAAAAAAAAAAATTGATTAGATTTTGAGATTTTGCAAAAATTGTTTCGAAACACGTAAATCTTTGTTCACACATCACATAATAACAACTAAAGCAAATGAAATGACATTGGGTGACATGATAGGTGATCACTCAACTTAAACTATGCGTTAAATTTTTAAAAAATTTTGATTAGATTTTGAAATTTTGCACAATTTTATTCAAAATATGAAAATATTTGTCAATTGCGTATAAATCACTAAAGCGAATGAAATAAAATTTAGTATCATCACAGTTGGTCACTTAAACTATAGCTATCAAAGTACTTAAATATATTTTTACAAATTTTGAAATTTTGTGTAAACTCAGTACTTGTTTGTTCCCTTTCCAAAAAATGGGAATGTAATAAAAGGATATTTGGAATTATGTTAGATACGAGTGATTCTATTAACCTTTCAAGTATACTAGGCAAGTTGGAGTGTTTAGGCTGATTAATTTTCACCAACTATGCGAAAAAGTCAAGAGCTGGGTATCAAACCCAGGACTGCCGCTTAACGTGAGATGCTCTACCACTGAGCTACTCTGGGATGATTCCCAGATGAAATTTCAATCCCCAGCTCTGTAATTTTTTGCATAGTTGGTAAAAAATAAAAATTAATCAGCCTAAACACTCACTTGCCTAATGCCAAAGCTATTTTAAATATTTAATGAACTTAGGGATTTTGTATAAATTGTATGAATATTTTTTCTTGCATTCCTTAAAAATGGATTAAGAGAATACAATGAAGTTCACCAGCATGATCAGTAATTACTGAAATAACAAATTTTGGAATATTGTGCAAAAATTTTTTGAAGCATAATGTTAAAATATCTACAGTGAATCAAACAAAATTTAGTTGCAGGTTAGGAATGACCTCTTGACTTGAAACGCTCATTCAACCTCAATAAAACTTAAAAATTTAAAATAAAAATAATATTGAAAGTTTCACTCATTACTTTGTTATTCTCTAACCTGTAATCTTAAACAATACACAGAAGTATAAATTTGTTTTTGGTACTATTGTGAATATACTAATTACATTCTTTGTAGCCTACAATGCTGACAAAAATTCTGTCTTTTTGGAAATTTGCATTAAGTATTAACCCATCAACAATGGCTAGTGAATAACTAATTTTATTTCTAGAGCTATGTATTTAATGAACATTTTTGTAAACTATACAGGATGTCTCAGATTGTTTTATACAAACTTTTTAAAAATTGGTAGTGTATGCTTACATGATTTAGATTTTTGTAGCAATTTAGAGTCACATATACCATCTTCAACAGCTAAAAAAATGAAATTTCCTATTTATACTCAACTGCTTTGCATTAGTAAACCTGCAAACAAATTGCAGTGTTTATTTTTTGTTCATTAGATGTGTTATATTTTATCAGATAGCTTATTTACTGTATGCAGTAAACTATAAAGAAAAATGTAAAATCTGTTACTGGCACATGTATGTGGTTGTATTTTTAGTGATTTTTGTGCACTTTGAACTTGTCTATAAAAATGAAAATTGCTCCTAAAATCATTCTGCTTAGGTTGGCAGACCTGCTTCAAGTATATTTCTTAATTGCATTACTTAAACTATGGATTTGTTCATTAAAAGTTGCATAGTTAAAAACAAATATGATTTTTTTTACTATCAGTGTTGAGTACTTTTATGCTAAGTAAAATTAATTTCTCAAAAAAAGTAATAATAATAAATAAATAGAATAAAAATTTCTGATTCTTAAACTCTTTTTTTTTTTTTTTTAAAGTGATTATGAACAGGTGTACAGATGGTATTAACTTCAGTTTTCTTAATATATCTGTATATAATTTTAATGTAAAGCATATGGTAATTTTTATTTGTTTTTAATGAAAAGTATTTGTGTCAATGATTATTCCATTCTGAAAATTTGCCTTTCGTCAGTTTTTATTTATCAAATCTGTGACATTCTTTTATGATCCATCATAATATATTCTATTATCAGAATATTTCATTGGTGGATTTCCAGATGAGTTTCTGTTTAGTGCATTAAAAAAGTAAATATTTAAAATCCATTTTTACTATTTAAAAAAAAAAAAAAAAAAAAATCTAAAATCAATTTTTCTTTTTCAATATTTTCTTTCTCCTTGCTGTTATGTTTTATTTTGATTTATTTTTGTTAAGTTGAAATTTTTTAAAATATTATTTCATGTCAGACTACTATTAAACAGAGCGCTACTATTATTTATACTAATTGAAGATTACAAAATTAAACATTACACTTAAATATTAATTTTGTAATTTCCATGAGTTTATTGATGGTCTATTAAAATGTTTGTCGGATCTAAATTTTTAAAATCTATTCTGTAAACAAACTTTTAAATTCTGTACTCTTAATATTTTGATTTGGCTTTATAGTTATTCAGAATTGTTTTGGTAGCTGTATGAAATTGGAGTTACAAAATTTAATTTCTTTCTTTACCAGTCTTCTGTAGTGTTAATTTTTTTCAATCTTTCTTTTTATACTTTCTTAACAATTTGATCATGATAATTAGTGGCTTTACTTTGTGTTGTTATGAAATTATCATTTTCCAATAATGAGCTATTAGATTAAGTTTTTAAAGCACTCATACTATAGTGATTTTATAGTTGTACATAGTGTTGAAATTATAATTGACTTTATTGTTTGTGCTTTCCTATATACAATAGTTTGAATTTCATCCACTTTATTTCTAACAATTTTAACATCACAGTAAATTAGAATATGGTTAACTTCTATTTCATCAGTACATAAAAATTAATATTGTAATTATATGATAATATCTGTGCACTACTGTATACTAGAAACTCACAAGCGATAAAGAGATGTTCAGTTAAAGGGAAGTACTAAAAAAGAGGATTATGTTTATTATATGAAGTTCAGTAAACTGAGCATGGCCCTATCCAGTCTTGTACAGAATACTTATACTGTAATAACTTTTGAAAATATTGAGGAAAATTATTTATATGCTTTTTTTCCAGAATCTGGAAATTGACCAATGGCATGGCTTACTTTACTCATGCTTTGGGTAAAAGATTTGATTGATGCAAGAGAATTAGTTCTCTAAAGTTTGGCCGCAAACGACTGCTGAAATATAGATTACTATAGAGCTTTACCTTCCTCTAATTTATAAGTTGTGAATTTTTATCCGTAAATTTTAATATTTTTATGAAAAAGTCATAGTGATCTAGTAAAATTGCATTACTTTTCTTGGAATATGTTGAATTAATTTCCTGAGCTTTTGTGATTTAGATTAGTTAATTGTTTTACAAGAGATAAAGCTTTGATTTTCTCATAGTTTTAACTCTAACCTATCATAACATTTGATTGTATTGTAATTGTGTCTATTTTTTACACTAGTTTATTAAATAAACACTTTCTCTTTTTAAAAAATATATGCATTTTGGATTATTTCAGATGCACTTAAAACATTTTACAATACTTTTCTGGTTTCTTATACTTGTTTGCCCCCACTTTTACAAAATTGGGGAGGGGAGAAAAAAGCCAGAAATTGCCTTAACTTTTTAAGTTAGTGGATTGCAAGTACTCATAAAATTAAATACCTACATGTTCTTGCTGACTTTCTGGATCTAAAAAAAGTAAAGTAAAATGCTCACTATAACACATCAGTTTTATTTTTGAATATTTCTAAAAATTTCTCTTGATACTTTTAAATCGCCATGCAGTAGTCATACTAGCTTAAAAATTCACTAAAAGCATTTTTAAGTTTAACACAGGAATGTGAAAGTAGGTTTCTAACTTTACCCAAAAACTTAATTAAGCAGGTAATAGGACTCGATGGTGTGAAGGAATTTAATTTTTATTTTAAATATATGCTGTAGAGCACCTGAGCATTATCTTCGTCACAAGTATTGATATGCTTGTGTTTTGAATGTAGTAAGTTTTCTTTTCAACTAGCATTTTATACAATTACAGGAGATTGAGCCTAAAGTGGGAGAAGAATTGTGTCGCCTGTTTCCTGTAGATGAGAATATTGACCTTGTTTCTATATTACGAAGCATAAAAAGGAGCAAAACAAGGAGCTCAAGATCGTCAAGAGAAGATCGTGATCGCCACGAGCGGCGACGCGGGGGCCATTCATCCTCACGCAGAAGTCCCCCTGATTCTTTGAGGTTAGCTAGATTGCCAACCTGGCAACAACTGTCGAATGTGGGAATTATTTCTAGAAAATATGAAATATTGTGGTGCAGCACTGCAGTAGCATGTGGCTGAATCTCATTAAAGTGTTTCATAAATACGAAGATGTCTGCTTTATGAGGAGCAAGAAATTTATTGCCATGATAGTGCCGTAGAGAGATTGCCGATAATAAGTGCGTGGAAATTGAGATTTAAAGTCTCAGTTGAATTGCATCCACTTTGGCTTCCATCTGATCTTTTTTGCACCACTTTGTCCTAAAATTTTTGCATGCTCTCACAGCTGAAAATTAGATTTTTTCGAGAAGATTTAAATCATAATATAAAAAAAAAGTGTGTCATTTGCATTATCTTTGGAACTTTCATACGTGATATTTAATTTCAATTTAGGACTTTGTCATTTAAGAACTTTTTGTTCAGGTGAACTCTTCCAAGTGTGGGGGTTGTAAAGGGTGTTTTGGGACTCATTCAAGGGTCTGTCTAAATTCATATATTGGACGTACATGAACTAAGTAATGTGTCTTTTTTCCCTTTTCAATGAATGAATGTTAGTTATTTACAAAAATAAAATAATCTTGGAACTGGTAAGTTGAAAATGTGATGTGCTTATGAACTTTTTGAAGAGAAATAAATTAATTTCCTTTAACACAAAGAACTTTCATCATCTATTTACACCCTCTTTCTAACGAAAAGCCAAATCTAATGTGTTAAAGGAGTGTTTGTGCAGATGAACTAAGTGTTGATGTGCATATCAGTTTTCCTCTGTCTACTTCTACATCTAATTGCTGGACTATAGATGAATTTTTCTTATGTGCGGTTTGTTTTTTCCGCACTGGTATGTTATTTTTCTTTTTAATTGTGTATTTTATTTTTATGAATGCTGTAGCCAATATTTTAGGTGAATGAATAGATTTGGATTGTTATGCATTTTAATAGTTTATCTTTTTTTATAATTTGTCTGTAATCATATATACAGGGTGTCCAGTGCTAATAGTGCCTAATAGCTATATCCTAAACCGTTAGTCAGATAGTTCCAATTGTAAAAATGCTTTAGATTGTAGACTCTTTTATACCAGAAACAATTGAAGCTAATAAATCAATTCCTATAAAAATTACGGAATTTAAATTTTTATATGGTCCCCGGTCCTACCAGTTATTAAATTTTATTATTAAATTATTAATCAACAAAATTTACTGAGTTTAAAAATTAGGGAACTTTCATTTTTGCCTAGCGAACTAGATCATTTTTAATTGTCTATCTGATGCGCGGCTCCGTTCTGGATCACACGATACTCAACTGATGCACAGATACAGACATTTTACGAATCTGAAAACAGAATACGGATCATATGAGAACATAGAAATATGAATCCGAGACTCAAGTGATGTAGGCACTATCACTATACAAATCCGAAAAAGCGTATGTATTTGGACGCATTCTAATATGCGAATCATACAAGAAACCGGATATGCGAATTATATCGGCATGCAAATCAATTTCGCATGTAAATTGCTTCCTGAATAAAGTCATAGTTAAAATGAATGGTAAAAGATGATTTAGTCTTCTACTGCACCGTTGTGTTTTTTAAAGTGGTGAGACATTTGAGTGATGCCTGCTAAGCTCCACCGCAAGACGATTTTTTTTTTATAGTGCTCATTTTTAAGCCTTTTTACAAATTTTTAAAAATTTGAAACAATACATTGATTGAAATAAATTAAGCTGACTAGGTGGCCAGTTTATTTTGATCAGTTTTCCTTACGCTTAAAATTGAACACTATCTTTATAAAACGAGGAAACTTTCTGCTACATATTGTCTTTTAGTGTTCAACTAAATTTTATGTTTGGATTTATGAAACTGAACTACAATTTTATTAAAATTAAGCATTTTTGTGGTTTTCTATTGTTTATTTCCCTATATGAAGCATTCACCTGTTGGTGCGTGATGCACAGTCAGTGGTGATTTACATAAAAGATTATGGTATGTATATAATTAGTTCTGGAAATTTGATAAAGATAGTCAGGGAAATTAGGGAAAAATCAGCAAACTTTTTTTCTCAACTTCTGTAGCTGCCCTGTATAAAGCAGCAAATATTTTGTCTTAAGTAACTTTTCCGTGTTTAAAAATGTCCCATTACGGTAAACCATTAAGGGACCATATAAATATTGAAATTTTAAATTATAGGTTTTAATTTTATTTTCTGGCATAGTGCGGGGAAATTTTAGATTACTAATCTTTAAGCAGAAGGTTATAGTCAGGCTCTATTAAAATCTATCCAGGGTCAGCCTTACTAAATCGTATATGTGTAGCACCGAGTATGCTATACAAAGTACATGAAGAGTTTTACATGAGTGCATATTTGTATTGCAGCCGAAGGAAGCTATTTTGAGCAAATATTACTCTAAAAGAATTTTTAATCTTATTTTAGGTTTCTAAAATGCTTATATTTGTATTTTAAAATGTTTCATTTTCTAATTTAATGTTTAATGAAGTGTTTTATTTCCATGGTTTTTTTAAATTTTATTTTAAGTTATTTAACACCAGTTCATTAAAAAAATTCTATTTTTAGTAGAAGCTATATTTTTATGTTAATTTATTGGATACACATAGTTAAATAAAGGTTAATCTTTTTTATTGCAATCTACATTTAAAAAAAATGTCTAATTTAATTGCTAATAAGTATTGCAAGGCTTAAAACCATGTACATTAATTTTTCTCATTCATTTTGTATACAACCCCTATTTCGCTACTCGAAAAGTGCTCTAACATTAAGCAGCTGTAACTAGGTGAATTTTTGTCATAGAAGGATGGATTTTTTTTATTGTGCATGAAATTGTATAAAAAAAATGTTTCCAACTATAGCTAGTAAGACTAGGGGACCATATAACAATTTAAATTTCAGGATTTTTATAGCAATTGATTCATTGACTTGGATTGTTTCTGGTATAATAGATTATATAATTTAAATCATTTTTGCAACTGTAACTGTGTGTCTCTGATTAACGGTTTAGGAAATAGCCATTGAGCATCATTAGCACTGGACACCCTGTATATATATATATATGTATATATAAATAATCATTTTTAAGGGAAAATGCATAAATTGTGGTTTTAAAGGTAAGTTTTCAATAAAATAGGTCTTCTCCAACCCCTCCCTCTTTAATGAGTAAAATTTCAAAGGTAAGAATATTTTATATACATTGATTTTTCTTGAATTTTTAATATGTATATAATTTTTTTTAATTAAATTTTAGTATACAGGTATTCATCATTTAATATTTTTAGTTATTGTTTGTTTTGTTAAATTAATGTACTATATTTTGGCCTTTATAAAATTGTTTGTAAAAGTCTTGAGGCTGTTCTTGAATCATGCAACTTTTGAAGTTGCATGATTCAAGTTATTGTTCTTAAAGAATCCAATAGTGAAACTTAAAATGCACATCTCTTCACAAGCTGTACTATGCACTTTTGCAAATACTCAAACTGTAAGAGTTATAAAGAATCCAGAAAAAAAAGACTTAAACATGCTAAGTTTTGCAATCTATCTTTATATAGCTCATTTCTAAGGCATTTTTGGGGGCTAATTTTTTTTTAAAGTTAAAAAAGATTTACATGTTAACTGTTAGTGAAAGTGCATGGATTGTGGAGAAGCAGTAATTTTTTTTTTTTTTTTTTTTTTTTCCCCAAGTGTTTAACATTTTGATTCAGTTTTTAACAAAATTGTCTAAAAATTCTATGAAACTTAGTTTTTCAAAAGTAACAGGCTTAAGATTAATAGCATATTTTAAAATGTTCACGGCTATAGGGTTCTTGATTGATTATTTAGGCACTATATTATAATAACAAGTTTGTTTGCATTTAGTAACTAATGCAATTTTAAAAATTTTTTGTTTGTTTTTATTAATTCATTTATTTTAAATAATTTTACATGCAAAGGAAATATTACTTATGCAGTGAAACTATACTAAATTGTTTCTAATTTTCGGTTTTGTTTTACTTGATGTTATTGTATAAATGAAAAGCTGTTTTGTGTAATTGTAAGTAATTATGATGTTAGTCACCAGACATTTATTTTTGCAATGCTGGGCAAATTCATTGAAATAAAGATAATAACCAGAAGAAAGACAGTTTTATATCTCAGTGAGGAGATGTTCATTTTGACTGGCAAGAGAAGATTATTCACAAATTAATTTTTTTTGTGTTTGTCAAAGTGAAGTCACTCTGATTTTGTACTTTGATTTATATGCAACAACATAATTACATTCCATCCTGTATGGTACTCATTCCAATTAAAATATCTGTAAATTAACCACAGCTGTATATGCTGATGTCATTTATAAATTTAACAAATTGTGTATAATGTTTTGTTTCAAAGATATTATTTAGTGCATAGCTTTTTACTGGAGAAAATTTATTTTTTCTAAATACATAGTAATCATAGTACGATTTAGTTTTTCTCCCAATGTTTGTACTGCTTAAGTATTATAGTTTCAAATCAAAATCTTCTCTTTATTAATTACTATTAAACAAGAAACTCTGAATTTCTCACAGTTGGTATTTTGTCCGCTCTTTTGTAAAACCTGGACTGTTATGCTTTTTCAAATAATACTTCTAAAAATTTTCTTATGAGTTGAAATATTTTATTTCTTCTTCCTTTAAAACCAGCTTCATTTAATATGTAATATTGTTACCGCTCTTTGAGGGCATGCCCAAAATCTTGCCAAATTTGGCTTTAAAATTTTTCTTGGCTCGGTGATATTGCTTGAATTTGGCATGATAAATCATATTGATGAATAATTTAAATTATCAATAGCAAATAATCAAATTACATACAATAAAAGAAAATTTTGTCAATTTCTAGTGTAGAATATTGATTTTAGACTAAAAGATTAGAGGATTAGATCATCTGAAAAAATATTGTAACTATAGAGTATGCTCTTAAGCATTGATTCATTAATAATAATAAATAAATAAAATCATTGATGTGGTGCTTAGCATGATTTATCATTTTTGTTTTCTTTAATTTTTTTCTTCTATTTTGTGTATTATGGTTCTTTTATGAAACTTATTATACCTCCAGTTTTCACACTTTTCAAAGAAAAATCCTGTGTTGCTCTAATGTATAATCTCATGAGATGGTGTAGTGTTTTATTTAAGAAACAAAGAAACTGCAGCTTGTGTGTCATGCATATTTAGATTTGGGAACATTTAAATTTTCTTTATTGATCATAATGTCATGGAAAGTAATTACTGTAATGCCTGTTAATTTTCATAACAAGTAAAACTTAATTTGTTACCCAAATGATTCATTTTTTTTCTATCTGCGTGTATGAAGGTTGTTTTAAGTAATACTAGCTGTATGCCCGTTCTTCGCAGGTAGGGAATGGACATTTTTCTTACATGTGTAATTCAAATTGATTTCAGTGATGTAGAATCTAAAAATAAGAAAAATCATTTAACCCTTAGGGTAAAATTACTCATTAGTTTCTCATAAAGTTAGTATGAGTACTAACCTGAGACCATTCTGATATTATGACACAAAATACTATGACGGTGTTATCCGCTATCAGAAAAGGAAAAGCTTGGCAGTTTGCAGCAAAAACTTCTCACTTTCATATGCCTCATTTCTACATCATACTGTTTTTAGGTTTAAGTTATAGCATTAATACCTTAGATACTACATGATGTGGACACCCATTTTTCTTTTATAATTAAATAGCTGCATACCTGGTCTTCCCAAGTGAAGAAGAGAACAATTTCCTAAAATAAGATTATTTGTGACAAAACAGAATCTTAAAAAAAAAAAAAAAAAAAGAGAGAGAGAGTTCAGAATAGTCTCTTCTGTTGAAACTACTGTGGGATATATTAACGAGGCGTAAAGATACTTATCGTTTAGTTAGCTGTCAGACGACTTTTGAAATATGAGTAGAACACTTTCAGTTTCATGAAATCTGCTCTTATATTAAACGAGGAATGTTTGTGTGTGTGTGGGTGTGTATGTCCTAGCGATCTCGAAAACTGCTCTAAGGATTCTTTTTAAATTTCGTACCTGGGGGTTTTTTGGTACCCTGAAATGATTGAGCTAAGTCACGTGATTGAAAAAAACTCTAAAACGCTCAAAATTAAAAATTTTTGGACGGTAGCGCCATCTATTGAGCGTTTGAAAAACACACTTGATGCAATCTTCCTAAAAGGGACGCTCAAATAAGTTTGGGGCGGATTAAAAAATACACGCCATCGATATATAATAGTGAAAATTAATTTCGCATACAAACAAAATAAATGGAACTTGATATCCAGTACACAGACAAATAAATATTTTAGTAACTAGATATATTACACCTTTCAGCTACATAAGTTTGTTTAGAATTATTCTTAATTCATAGTTATTAATACAAAACTATTCGTAAATCTCATGTGAAAAATTGTCTGAATTTATTTCTTCATCCTTTTGTAACTAACGTAAAGCTAAATGTATTTTTGCGTATATACTAAAACAATAAAGATTTTTCATGTATTTTATTGATCCATATGATGCGAATTTCAAAAGTGCATAAAAGTTTCAGCTTAGCCGAATAATTTAAATGAAAATGACACCCTTTTCAGTCATTCACAGAAAAAAAAAGATCCTGTGACGTAACATGAAAATTCCATTTTTTTTTTTTTTTTTTTTTAAATAACGGCACTAGGTTGAATTCTACTTTAACTGCCTTATTTCGCCAAGTTGACGATAAATATTTAAATGTAGTTACCCTGACGATTTTTTTTTTTTTTTTTTTAAAGGGACAACCGTTTATAATGAAACGGTCTTTGAAACTCCGATGTAAAAATTTATAATGATACAATCGATTCCCAAATTGGGATCGCAGCCGATATTCAAATTAATTTTGCAGGTGATCAGCCATCAGTTTAGTTTTCATTCATTGCAGTTGATGATTTCAACTCATTTATCATCGTATGGACAACCTTTGAAAAGCTGCGGGCAGAACTTTACGATAGTAGCGAACTCCTGGGCCTGACTTCCGGATGTTAGCGAAATCGCGGGCCATATAATTTGGATTTATATGGAAGTTTGAATGTTTTATATAGGTTTTATACATGGTTTTGATTTGTTCTGCTTGCTGGTCCAAAAGCCAGGGCGGGCCCCATCCAGCCGCAGGCTGGAAGTTGCCCATATGTGGAAGCAGTAAATTGGGAGACTGAAATCTGGTTACTAAGATTTTTTCTAATAAATTTTCAATTCTTATTTAGACGTGGATTAGACTGTGTTGTTTTGTGTTGTGTACTATCATTAAACTAAAGGATAAAGCCCTTTGTTGAGACAATTACAGCGGGCGATAGAATGTCTACACTCAGAATATTTAATATTTACCCACTTAAAATCAAATAACTTCATATTCAATTTTTATTATACATCGAAATTCGAATTGTATAATCTGCAGAAACATTTCGTATTTGAAACATTTCGTTTGGTATCAACATCCTCTCCTATATCCATGCTTAATGCATAGAAAACCATTTTATTTTTAAAAAAAAGTTAAACTGAGTAGTAATTTAGAAGAGCTATCTTAAGCGAATTGGAATTGTAATTTTTCCTCCGAAGCCTGATAACCGTGACTTCAATGTAACGTCAATGTCACTTGCAATAGAATTCTGACCCTCAAATGATTAGCTTTTTTTATTCTCTTAAATGAAATAGAGCTAAAAAAAAAAACACTTAAAAATCAGGGAACGGGTGGATTATCAGATTTTTTCTTCTTTTTCTTTCTTTCTTTTTTTTTTACATTATGATAGTTTTCAGGCTAATCGCACCAACGAACGTGTAAATTTTAAGTTATTAGACAATACATTTTTAATCTGTTTGGATTAATGATGGTAAAAGTTTTATTTTGAGTGGTGTAACTGGAATTGTGACAGAGTCAGTGATCAGCGTAACTATATAGGAGCGATGTATTTTTGATTTATTCGAGGTTAGAAGTCCATTTTCTTCAGTCCATCAGTTTGTTCTATTATTGTCAACGTTTAAGTAGTTGTTAGGGTTATTATAAAAGAATATTTTTGATCTATTCTGTTTTTAATTTCATGATTTCGAAGTGTCCTTTTGTACTAATAATTTAAATTGCGTTACACTTTTTATTTTCTTAAGCGTGAGTTTATAAAATGAAATTATGTTTAAAGCATATTTGTGTAAGATTATACTTTTATGGCATATATATTTATGTATCTATAAGATTGAATTTACGTTTGTAGAATTTGTTTATGCAAGATGTATTTTCTTTGAATTAGAAAAAAATAAGTATTTTATGTTTGAATTGAAGCACTATAGAGAAATTTACAATTTCAATCGTAAAGAATTATCATCATAGATCTAAAGACGTAAATGCATGAAAGTGTAGCTCAAAAACGAGCTGTGGAAGCATATAATAACCGGCAGCAGCACTTGGCCCAAATGTGTGAACGTGCAGTTCAAACACAAGCAGATGAAACAGATGATTAGTATTTGGAAGGAGAACGACATAGAACAGCTAGACGTCGACAAATACTTCGGGTAAACAGTCTAAGTATCTACAAAGCTGCCACAAATGTGGGTACTTATTATCATAGTTTAAAATTTTTTAACATGGATTGCATTCACCCTAGAGCTTTGCATTTTTCTGAAGAGTAAAAACAAAAATTAATCGAAACCATTTTGGGGACTGTAAGATTGATGTAGGACATTCTGAATTTCCTAATGAATTGGTGTGGTTATTTCTTCGATGTCACCCACATTTCAAAGAATTCGAAATTTGAAAGCATACTTTACAATGGCTTTGTTCACAGTATATGACGAGTGAAACTATTAACGATTTTGGTGTGTACTGCTACGTTGCAAACAGTTTATAACAGACTTGATGATTTTTTTTTTTATAAACTCATTCATCTGACAGTTCAACCAACTCAAATTCTTGATGCTGAATTTGAACGTCCTCAATATGGACAGATATATTTCTGAAGTAATGAAGACGCTGTTAGTGAATGCATCGCCCAAGATCTTCGCTGGTACCCTCGCTGATCTGCTACAGAAGGAAAGGAGGCACCTTACGTTAAACTACTTTTTGCTCAACTTTGATGGCACCGACCATCGAATATTTAGCATCCCTCTTCAAAACAAAGTATATGCCATTGTAACATTGAATGCCGACCAAAGCTTACCTGATAATGTATGGGTGATCCGACAGCGATGAAAATCTTTGGCAACCATGAAGATTATTGATACGTGCCAAGGCATTTACGTAATCATTATTTAACACTTAAGGAGACTTTAGATTCTGAGCATGGCTCGGTAACCTGGTACTATTTATTAATGTGGTATAGTGTTCTTTAATCAATATTATCTTAACATATCTACTATCTTTTACTTATACTACATAGTTTTGTTTTACCCTCTTTAATGCTTAGTTTAAAGAAACAGTTTAGATAGTTGCCACGAATGTTGCCTTTTATTGTTTGGTGATTCTTTGTAATTTACACATTAGCATCAGGGTGAGAAATTGGGAGCAAAAATCTAGGCATCAATGGCACCTAACTTTTTTTTTTTTTTTTTTTTTTTCCGGTTGCCAAAGTGTCTCGTTCAGGTGCAGTTTCTAAAACCTTTGTTTTGTTTGTATGCATAAACTGTAAACAGGTAGGCTTAATGATTATGTACAGTAATAATAAAGAAGATCAGGACTATTAAAATTAAGATAGTAATAAATAGTAAGTAAATATAAAATCAATTTTTATAGCTTTCTATCTATGCATCCAGAATAAAATATTATGATACATTTTACAAGAACATGGTCTTTATTTTTAGTTTAGAAGTGTTTTATAAATTGTTGCTATATAACTACAATGCCTATGGTAGATAAACTTATGCAGAATATGTGTACTAGCTTCAAAATGTTACCTGATCAACCACCACTGTAAGCAAACAGGTAGTACATGTTAAAATTGATAAATTGTGGAAATATGTATTTGTTTTCTCAGTGGGTTTTACTGAAGTTGGGAGAGGGTCTATGAAAGTTTTCAATGTCATCAAGAAGGATTTATTATTTTACATAGCTATTTTATCCTATTAAAAATTATTTTTATTTCATTACTTAAAACATATTTTACTACAAACTGAATTTTATCTTAATTATTAAAATTTTTTATATTTAAATAAAAAGTTTTTATTTTATATTTTCAAATAACTAATTCAATTTAAGTTTTTTTAATTTACATTATCTTATAAAGGTGTTCTATTTAAAAAGATAAATTTTATTATGTTTAAACCATTAAATAATATTTTTATTTTAATTATTGTAATTTAGGCTTGGAAATCCAAAATTTATCATTTCCCCAAATCCAGACGTTTTGCTAATGTAGCGCACCCCCCCCCCCTCTCCATACACACACACAAATAAATAAATCTTCTTTTGTTTTTTCACAAAATTGCAGTCAATCAGTCCCGAACTGCTGCACTTAGCCAGTCGTTATTGCGGCGCTGCAACACACCATGGCAAATAAAATCCGACATGGCGTCCGGACCGTAAACCTATACTCACCCATAGTAAATAATTATATGTAATTAATGAATATTAACTAATCCAAATAACTTTACACTGCCTTAATTAAACGGATCTTGCGTGCTCATCAATATTGATATCAAGTGTTGTTATCGCATATCCCCCCCCCCCCAGAATCAAATATGGCGAACGCGTGCTCGTAGTTTCCTCTGATCAACTTCACTAATGTACATGAAGTTAAAAAATTATCGCTAAATTTCTTTACGTTTCTCTATTTGTTCACATAACAAAAAGTGTGTTTTAAATGATTACACATCCGCGGAAGACAAGAGAGTGGTCTTCCGCACGTTTTTCAACTATAGAAGACTGTGTGCATAGGATTGTTCTCTTTCTGCCACAGGGCGGTTTATGTGTGAAAAGCTTACAAAAGCAAAAGTTTTTTTCACGGAAATTTGCATTTATATTTTTCCAGCGTATTTTAAAAATAGTCATCTAGACAATAAAAAAAGTCCCCAGAACTTGCAAAATAGTCGCTTGTGGCAGCCCTGTATCGGGCGAAATGTTAGGCGTCAAGAATGACGACTGGTTTTTAAATCTCGGTCGTCAAAACAAAAATTACAGTTGCAAAATACGACTAACGACTGCTAATTTCACGCCCTGGTAGTAGCATGTTAATGTCATGTTGGGCTATTCAATATCATAATCTAGTATTCAAGTTAGTATTAGAATGATTTTAACATATTAAATGTTAATATTGAATTTTAATAAACTTTATAAAATAAGTTTTAAGTCTAGGTTTCTCGATGTGATGGTCTCGAAAATCTGCCAACCATGCCTCTAACCTATATCCCATTGAATCCGTATCAAGAATCTTAAATTTTGAAAAGTTTCGAAAGGAATATTAACTTGTTACATCAAAATGACGTAGATTTCACTTGCGAAAACTCAGGGTCTTGTTTGAAAGTAATTTTATTTATTTCTTTCAACAGGCTGCTATTTAGTCTCTGTTGTCCTGACGGCAAAAATCGCAAGCTTAATGTCAAATGAAATCGTAAAGCAGTAGCTGTTGTATTCAAAATCCTTCTTTACTTAAAAATTCATAAGAAGTGGGCAGTGTAAATTGAAATTTGTTTAAAATATGGGGAGAATAACTCCTTTAAAAAATTCCTCTTGTTCATTTAAAAAAAAAAAAAAATACACTTTTTAAATTTGTATATGACCCTCGTACAAAAACATTTCTAATCAGTAAAATGTGCCCCATACACTAATGAGGTGTTGTACCAAATTTGAGCCTTTCATCACACAGTGTCGCAGAGATATCTTTAAGATCATCGGAGACTGTCATGATTTTGAATATTAAAGTTTATTGCTTGAGTGGAAAAAAAAAAAAAAAATTGTTGTTGTTTGTAAATTTCTGTACGACCCCTGAATTGCAATTTGATGTGATTTTTTTCCCTTCGAGAGCCATGGAAAAGTGGTTTTGTCGGCGTTATATTTATCTTGATATCTCTGGTACTTTTTTAAGGTATAATTCTCAAATTTTGTATTTCACCTTATGAGTGTATGGGGCACATTTTACTAACTAGGAATTTGTTGTATGGAGGCTGTATTCAAATTTAAAACGTGTAACTTTTTGAAAATTGACTGGTGGAATTTTTTCTTAATGGAGTCTTATTTCCAATCTTATTTTGAACATTTTTTTTTCAATTTACACTGCCCATTTATCTCTAATACTTCTATTGTTATTAGAATGTTCTTGTCTGAAAATATCTTATTAGTTGTGAGCTTTTACAATTACTTCTAGCAACTTTCCTGTATATATTTTAAGTAAGTTTCTCTTTTCATTCCAAATGTATTAGTTAAGAGTGCTGTACATTATTAAGAAATTCACAGAAGTCTACCTTTTTGCTTTTCTGAAAGAATATAATTTTTTTTTTTTTTTTAAATAAAAGGTCTCTGTCATGTAAATTCAAATAATAATAACAATGATTGCCTTTTTTCACTTTGCTGAAACATTTATTGTTTTCTGAGTCTAGTAATTTCTATGTCTTTTGTACTTTTTTGTGTAAAGGCTCAAAACATCCTATATTTGTAATACCAGTGTAATTGTTATTAATAATTTATCTCATCAATTTTGTCCTCTCTCAAAACTGGCTCTGTTATTTAGTTATTCATTCCGTAATGTATTTGTTCATTCTAAAATATTGGCTACATAAAGTTCCATTTTATGATGATTTATATACTTTTAGGTCACATTAATTATTTAGTTTATAATTTAGGGTCTATTATTTTTAAGAACATGATTTACATTTCACTTCTGGTCACTGGTTCAATTGTTTTTCAATTGTCTACAATTGTGTATTGTTCAAAAGTTGCTTTTAAGAAGCAACTACAAAAATCATACTAAACCAAATTTCATTTCTAAATTAAAACTAAAATTATTGTGACCCAATTTCTATTTTTAAAAGTATTTTCATGTTGAATTGGTTTTTTGATATTTAGAAGGCGCCGTAGAAGGACAGAAAATTTTGATTCACCGAGGCCTAAAAGGAGCCGTCAAGATTATCATGAAGGTTCAATATTTAAAAAGATTTTTTTAGTTGTACATTCTGTTGTGATGTGTCTGAATTTTTAATTTTTGGAAATGTTCATGTACTATGTTGTTTCAAAGTTATCAATATGGATAGAATGTATTTTTTGGCTTTTGAAAATATATTTATGATTCTGGCATCAGTAACTCCAGTATGTTTAAATAATAGTAATATAGATTCAGTGTTTTATTGTGTGTCTTCCCTCCTCTCTGATTAAAGAAATAAGCTACAATTTTTAGCACCTAGTATGTGAGGTGTGCCCAGATTAAAAAAAAAGACTATACGGTTATATCCAGTGATCGATTTAACACCTCCAAATGCATATTCACACTTTAAAATTTTCGAATTTTCCTCAAGAATTTTGGAATGCGTGTTTTTACGCATTGCTTTTCTGTATAAAATATCATTTTATGACCTATGATCATGGCACTTTCCCATGGAAATTATTATTTTTAAGTTAAAAATGATTGATTAAAATGGTCTTTTCACATAATTACCATCAATGAAATGTTTGTTTCCATTCTCATGAGGCAAGCAAATTGAACAACCATTATTTCAGACTTTGCACCAACTGTAATACGGTGTCCCATACAATTCGCCGACATTTCCAAATTTCCCTTTTAGGACTTTTTCCGGGATTATCCTCTCTCATTTATCTAGTGAGGTGATTGCCGAAGTTGGGAGTATTCCGAGAAATGGGGAGGGAGGCGATCTTCCCAGAGATAAGCTCCTACATGGAACAGGTGAAATAAAGGAACAGGTTTTAATCACACAATTTAATTTTAAAAAGAAACTTTACAGAACTTGAACAAATTTTTACCAAAACTAAAAATTCCACTTGGCGCATGATTTTTTATTTTTTTCAATTCAAACTAGAATTCGAAACGGGACTGAAGATATTTTGGGCACAGTTGTAGTGACTTAGATTTTAGCTTTAGTATCTAAATTTTTATGCAATAGAAGATAACTTTAATTAACTAATTAATGATGTACTAAAAATTCTGAACGAGTAAAGAAAAAAGAATAAAAGACGTAAAAAAGAATGGAAAATATATAAACCAAAAAAGATTTTTAAAAAATTGATTTCAAGTGAACGTAATTGCATTGCAATTGATTAATGATTCATAATAGTATGCTTTTCTAGATTTATGAAAGTGAGTTATCAATCTTTAAACACTGGTTAATTGAGTTTGAGAGTTCTTAGCACTATAGTGCTAATAATTCTCTTTTGTCTAACTGTATCACTTTTCGCTTGCTTTGAACGGCTTCGAGTTGGGTTTCAACCAAGGTACACACGGTTTCGGAAAATTCCAGGGAAGCCATTACGCTAACTTAAATTTCGAATTTTAAAAGATATTGATAAATAATTTTTAAAAATCTGACATTCTTTCAGATTTCATATACGCACTCGAGTGCTAATGCTTTTATAATTTTTCAATTTCTTGATCTGTTGCTATTCTAATACTAGATTTAGTATTTTTCACCGTTTAGCGATTTTGGAAGGTAGATTTTTCCTTGTTTCTTTATGATTGCTGGAAAAGCACAGGCATATGGACAACTCCATTGTTTTGAATTGCTAGGATTGTCCTAATTATCGTGACCAAAATCTGAAAAGTCTCCAGGAAATGGCTACTACTAAAGCTGCACATTTATTTCTTTAACTCCGATGAAATCTCCCTACTTTGACATTCCCTATGTTGGATCAACAAGTGAGTTTTCACTGTCTTAATATTGTTTTATTTTTCAACACCATGTTGGCGAATTGTGTAGGGGACACCTTTTCCTGTGGGATAAGAATATTTTTTCCCTTTATGGGGAATTTTCCGAATGGGGAAAAATACGGCGAATTCACAGTCGGCGAATTGTGGGGTGAACCCTGTAATACATGTATAGTTATTTTATGTTCTCAGTGTTTTCAATTAATTTGCACTCTTGTACAAGTTTTCTCTCTGAACAATTACTCATTACATATTCATAATTATCACAGATATTTACTAATACATATTATGGATGCTATGGAAAGTATTTTAATAAAACAAAGATTTGCAAATTCAGGAAATTTCTTAATTTTCAGAAAACAGCCTGAAAATGGAGTGGTTCATTGCATTTTGTTAACATAGCACTTGAAATATTTAATGCAGTTCCCAAAATTAATCACAATCCTGGTCAGTGGTTATTTTTTAAAAATTTGAGGAGGGGGAGGACTGTAGAGTCTCATAATTCAAACTATTTGCAAGATATATTATACTAAAGATTCCATTCACATCTCTTTTTGAATTTTAATGACTCAACATTTTACTGAATGAAGAAAATTAAAAGGAAAATAAGCTAATTCTCTAGATAAGGATGTCTTCAGAAAACAAATTGTGTCATAAGCTAACATTAGGTTATTCTTACTACATCAAACTGTCATGAATATAAGCTTATTTTAGCTTTCAAAAACTGATATTCATTTTAGAAATAATGTCAGAAGTTACTTAAATTAAATTGTTCATATACTTTTTGTAACAAACTTTTACTTATTTTAATCATCTGATTAAAATATATATATATATTGGCTAATTTAAAGCCAACATAATTCAAAAAAATATCTTTTCTTTGTGATGTTAAAAATATTGAATATTTTGATAAATAATTTTTGCATTTGTTAATTTTAAATTAGAATCCAATTGCTGTATTATTATTATTATTTATTATTATAATAATAATAATAATTATTATTATTATCATTGTTATTTATGTAGTTTAATTATGTGTTTTAAACTTGTTATAATTGTCTGTTGTTTTAATTACTCCTAAAGAAAATACTCCTAAAAAAAGTAGGGAGTGTTTTTACTATTCTGAAAATATCCTGGATCGCTCACTGGTTATATCTAAAAAAGTTTTGATAACAACATTATAATTAGTTAAGGTGGAATAATATAAGTAATCACCATTGACGAATACAGTCATTCCAGTGTGTAGGAAGAGAAAGGATGGGTAGTTGTAGAAACTCCTGGGTTGCTTACAGTTAGTTGTCCACACTTTCTTATCAAAGGTGAACAACTAACTTTTTGGTGATTTTTTTTTTTTTCCATCATCAATTTCATGTGTGGTAATCATACAATTCTACTGTGTAAGCTCTTTCTCAAACTTAAATCAGGGCATTATTGTTAACAACATATCTTGGCCCTTGGCATTGCAAGTACTTGATGTTTATGCGTTTGGCCTCATTATTTTCTAGGGAGATCTTTTCCAGTCCTCGCGTGTTTTTGAATGGATTTTGGGAAATTATTATTATTTTATTTATTGAGAGCTGTTGTTTTGAAATACAGTCAAACTTGTTTATAACTAGCGCAAAGGGACTGTGATATTTGCTGATAAAAAACGGTTCTTGAAAAATCATAGAAATTCATACATACTTACTACATTACTTAGTTTTTTTTTTTTTTTTTTTTGTACAGTACAAAAGAAGTTGGTTAATCTGATTTGAACTGTTTTGTCTTTTTTTACTGTTCTTTTAGAAGACTTATGACATCAAAATGTGTCATTTGCACCTCCAGCTTTGAAAAAGTTTGAAACTTTTTTTTTTTTTTCTTTTTCACTCAAGTCTTGGAGTATATTTTGAGCGGTTGAGGTTTAAAAACTTCATATTTGCCAATTTCATTGAGTGAAAGGTTAAAGGAATTTTTCCAAGAAAGGATTAGTTGAACTGGAGTCCAAACGATATATTATGAATCACACAAATATTGCTTGCTTGAACCAGGGTTTACTCATTAAAAAAAAAATTATGCTCCCATAGACTTAATATTATATCATTCAAGTATTTCCAGTTTCTTCATTATATATGGGCTCTTGTTAAAACAGGGCTCTCTATAAACAAGTTTGACTGTATTAGCAAATGATAAAATTATTGGCAAAGGCTTGAAGTAGTTTTTGATCTCAGCCTAAGTTAATTCTGTAGTAGATTAGTATTAGTAGATCATTCTTGTATCTTGGCACTGAAAGGAAATTTCATATTTGTTTTTTCCAGGATATTACAAGCAAGGACCTGGTCGAGAAAGGTAGGATTAACTTTTAAGTGTTATGTGTCTAATGCTGTATTGTTTAAGTACTGATGGTGTTAATTGTAAATACAGTGGAACCTGTCTGTGTGCCGCCCTCGGGAAGAAAAAAACTGATCACATTATAAAAATGGTTACCTTACAAAGGTAGTAAAGTGTGATGGTTGTGAAGTGAAACTGTGCGCAAATGTGGTCACTTTAGCAGGTTCCCCTATATATGCAAAATCTACATGCCCTGTTTTCTTCTTTTTGTTATAGATAAAATATTAATGAAGAATTATTATGATTTTAAAATATATTACTGCACACTCTGTTTGCTTAACTAAATTGTTATCATCTAATTTGCATAACATAAAATTGTGACACACTTTGGCCTTATGGAATTTCAATTATAATTTTCATTATAGTTTTTCATTTTGTGTTTGCTTACAGCATAGATTTGTTACATCAACTATTCCTTTTGATTTCTGTCTTTTGGTCCGTCTGTCTATCCAATAGAAATTGGTTCGGTAAAACTTGAAACTAAAAATTACATAATAGTTTTTCACTATTGATGCTGAATCACATAGTTTTGATGTTAAGTTGTTGGTGAAAATCATCGGTTGATTAATACCAAGAAGAAGCAGGATTTACAAACGTAAGAACTGGTAATTGTGGGATAGTTTTACATTATTAGCATTAAAGTGTAATAATGGGGGGAAAGTGGACAGGTAAAAACAAAAGTAAAATGTCATATTTACTAAAAGGTCTACTACTTTTACAAAACAAACATAATTTGATTTCACTTTACTGTTCATATCTAAATAATTGTACTGACACAGGGATGTTCTGTTGCGGATAGGCTAGTGTCTTTTATTCATCTTTGAAAAAAAAATTTACATGGTCCGTTTTTGTTTGTTTATTTATTTATTTATTTTTTTTTTTTTTCCGTATTTTCACCCTTCTTTCTCTTTTCACTAATAAAAGGAAATTATGTTGCACATTTACTTTTTCTCATTTCTTACTGCAGGTCTGTTAGTCAGCTTAAATAAATCAAGGAAAAAAAAATGATTAATTTCTCTTAAAGAAAATATTCACTTTTATTTTACTGGAAATAAAGTGGGATTCACTATAACTGGTTATAGTGAATCCAGATATAGTGCACTTTCGGCTATAATGAACGCAAATCGTAAGTCCCAATTCACTTACATTAGAAATATGCATAGCAGTTTTCGGTTTTAGTGTACATGACTTCAGTTATAGTGAACCTAAAAACTGAACTTCGAAAATTCTGGAAATGGCGGAGATGAAGTTTTTTGATTTCTACATTTTAAAAGGTTATCTGTATTGCATTCGATAAATACACAGAGAGATTATCAAGCATCTGTTCCGAAATACAGGGGAATTGTCAGTGACTAGGGTAACATGGTGAAAAGGAGAGGGTAACAATAGCGCACTAGAAAAAGGGCTTTTAGACTCTTGACCGCTGTGAAACCAGGAATTTATTCTTTGCAGTGATGCATACTTGTCTTGTGGCTTATGCCTCCCAGTACTCCTTTTGTCCAGATACCCCCAGTGCTTAAAAAATAAGCTCATCTTTTCCACCCTGCATGAAAGGCCGTGACACCCACACTTACACAACAATTGGGGGATATACTTTACAATACATTGTTAAAACAATATAAGTTCAATTTTTTCATAGACATAACAGCACTTTTATTTATTTATTCGATTTATAAACTTCTTATAAATATCGTATTGGAAACCACTAATTGCCTTTTATCAAAGCCATTGAAGGGAATACTTTCAGAATTGAAATTTCTTTTGCATTAGATCATATTTAAAAATATTCTACTTTTTTTTAAATATAGGTCACCTGTGGATCGATATGGCATGCGCAGAAATAATGTAGTCAATGGAGTATGTATTATATTTATTTTGTATTTTTAAAAAAAGTTGTAAATTCTGTTTTGTGTTTGCTTCCTTTTGTTTTTATAATTCTGCAAATATCAGAAGAAATCTATTTGTTAATGCAGGCCAGATAATGCCAACTTATTTGTGTTTATTTGCTTGTGCTATGTAATATGGTAAAAGTAACGAAAGACAAGCTTTAATTTCTTTAGCATAATTAAAGTACAATATGTATCATGCAAACTTGCTCGTAATTTTAAAAATGAGATTGTCATTTATTGCCTACTCTTTCAACACTAATAAATTTTATAACACTTCAGAATTTTGTTAAACCATATTTTTTAGGGCTTGATTAGCTTAACATATATCTGCTTTGAAAATCTGTACAATTTTGTTTCTTGGAGGCTGTTGCATAACCTCCTTTTAATCGCGCTTGATGGCGCTAGTTGTCTATATCCCAGATCTATGGGATAAAAAGTTCATTGATCTCTGGGAAAAAAACCCCCACTTGTTTTTCTACTGCGTACTGCGTAGGTGCTTAGGGCTGAAAGATGCCTAACCCCTTTGTATTTTGGGCTGGAAGATGCCCCTTGTAATATTAAAATGTTAAATGTTTGTGGCAATTGTAAATAAATGTATAAATGTAAATAGAACCACCGTGTTTGCTTTCTGCAGAATAATTTTGTGAATTTCAAAGCAACAGAAGAAAAGCTATTTTCAGTTTCGCACATTTTGGTGCATCGGCCGGGAAGTGCGTAATTCGATTCTTTGTTTGATTGTGCAGTGCAAGGCTCTCGTAATTTGGATAGTTATATTTAATACTATTGGAATGATACAGGTACCGTAAAACTTTGATTTATTTGTTGCTGTTATTGGGTACAAATACGTTTTCAGTTTAATATTTTAAATATGTCTAAAACAGAGGATACTTTGGCATTGTTGAAAGGAAAAAGAAAGATCGAAAGATCTAATATAATTAAATTGTTTACTAAGTTAGAAACTGTTTTAGCTGATGAGAATGCTGATTGCGCTGAGTTAGAGGAACATCTTGCTGTTTTGACGGAAAGAGCTAATAATTTAAAATTATTAGATTCACAAATTGAAAAACTTATCGATGTGACGTTAATTGAACAAGAAGCGAATGCCAGCGATGAATATCAAGAAAAAAGTATTAGGTTCGGCCACAAAATTAAGCGTTTCTTAAAAAATAAAGAACAATTAAACACCTCAAGTTCTGAGGTTCCTTCTTCTTTTGGTTCGAGTGTAACTGAAAAGGTTAATATTCCTCATTCGGTCAAACTTCCAAAATTAACTATTCGGCCCTTTTCTGGCGATCCAAAATTGTGGAACGAATTTTGGAATTTGTTTGATTCTACTATTAATCAAAATGATTCAATTTCTAAGGTTGAGAAATTTGCTTATTTAAAATCATTTTTGTCTGGATCAGCATTAAGTGTCGTATTAGGTTTCGAACTTACCGACATTAATTACGATAAGTGTGTTAATTTAATTAAAGAGCGTTTTGGACGCAAAGATTTAATTGTGAGCTCTTTTATGCATAAAATTTTAAATTTGCAAAATGTGAAATACTCTACAAATGTTTCTGGATTACGCAAACTGTACGACGAATTGGACATTTCAATTCGTAATTTGGATTCAATGAAAATTAATTCTGAAAATTATGGACCTCTCTTGATTCCAATTCTGTTAAATTTATTACCAGAAGATCTTGTGTTAGAATTTAATCGGCAAAGGAAATCTAGAGAGACAGATGATGTTTCGGAACTTCTTTCGTTTTTGAAATGTGAAATTGAGTGTCGAGAATCTGTTTATTTAACATTAAATGAAAGGAAAGAAATGCCCTCTAACCAGCGTACCCAGCATAACAAATTTGTAAACAGAGGATTTAAAAGAAATGTACCCTCAGCGAGTGCTCTGAATGTAAATACGCATATACCTAAGCTGATATGCATTTTCTGAAATGCTCTTCATGATTCATTCAAATGTGATTTAAATGCTCAGAAAAAAAATCTGATGTGTCCAACACATGACTTCCTTGCACGTCTATTAGATCAAAAATATTTTCGACGCACTTCCTCTAAACTTATTTGTTTGAAAGAGATAAAATATCAATAATAGTAAGATTTAGCGATTTCTAGCCAAATATTTCGATATTGCCAAGCTGAGTTCAATTTGAAAGATTTCCTTCTGACACTTTATTTGGCGATATTTCACCAAAAGCCGACAAACTTGAGATAGTCTGTGAGATTTTGGGGATAGCCAAAGTAGTCATTGACCACAGGCTTTCAATGAATTGAATGCATTCATACACCTCAATGTATTTAAAGTCATTTGGCAAACCCTGTAAATAAATTCTCAGTCGATTGCTGTCAAAAAAGATATTGAAAACAGTTAGATATTACAATAGTTCTAAATACAAAAGTTCAAAATTCTACGGGTTAAAGTTTTACAGTTATACAAAATACGAAATAATTTTTGGCGCCAAATTTGGCGATATTTCGGCGAAACTCGTCAATTTCGACGACATTTGGAGAGATTTTAAGCATGAACCAAACAATGACAGATTATCGCCAAATATGGCGATATTTCGCCAAAACTCGCCAAGAACGATGACAAATGCGATACTTTGGGCATGGACCAAATAACTGAATATCGCCAAATTTGGCGATATTTCGCCAAAAATCGCCAAGGCCGAGGACAGACGGCGAGATTTTGGGCATGTACCAAACAATGACCGTCTACAGTTGTATTATATTGAAGATGTCCATAGACATTAAAGTACTGAAATTCTTTTCGGTGGTTCTGTAAATAAACTCTCCAGTAGATTGGAACCAAAAATCGAGATGCACAACTAGATGTTACAACAATCTTATGTATGAAATTTCATAATATTTTTTGAGATTTGAGAGTTAAATATGCACACAGCACGTACACCAAAAGTCGCCAAGCTTGGCGACTTTTGGATAGTTCTTGAGGGAGTCACGTGAACGTGGTCGGACCATTACCTAACTTTTGTGGTAGGACGGCATTGTGCTTGAAATGGATGAATGCCCCTAAAATTGCCATTGACCGTAATGTATTGGAAATGTTTAGAGTGTTCCTGTAGCTGAACTATAAATGATAGACACTTTTTTTAATGGAGAAATTCATTTTCTAACTGTTTACAAATATATCACTTCTGAGTCGTTTGAAATAGTCGTTTTGAGATAACACATCTAATGTCATACTCTAAAAAACGCTTTGATGAATTTCGGCCCATAGAGCGTAATGTATTTCGAATATTTTGGGCGGTTCTGTAGATAAACTATCCAGTCGAATGGAACCGAAAGGGGAGGTGCACAACTAGATGTTACAACGTTCCTAAATATAAAGTTTCAACATTCTACGACTAATAGTTTTTGAGATATGCGAGTTTAATGAATTTCGGCCCATTGAGCGTAATGTATTTCGAATGTTTCGGGCAGTCCTGTAGATAAACTATCCAGTCGAATGGAACCAAAAGGGAGGTGCACAACTAGATGTTACAAATATCCAAAATATGAAGTTTCGCCATTCTACGCCTAATAGCTTTTGAGTTAGGCGAGTTTAATGAATTTCGGCCCATAGAGCGTAATGTATTTTGAATCTTTTGGGCGGTCTTGTACATAAACTATCCATTCGATTGTCACCAAAAGGGGAGGTGCACAACTAGATCATAGAACAATCCTAAATATCAAATCTCAACATTCTACGACCAATAGTTTTTGAGATATGCGAGTTACATACATACGTACGTACGTACGTACAGACGGCATGGAAAAACTGGCCACAATAGACTCGCCGCTGGTCAAAATGAGTTGCAGACGCATTAATATGATCGTGCATGATAGCCTACAATGAGATGCATCGAAAAAATTCTTAAAATTAAATTTAGAGGTAGTCAAAATCGGTTTTTTTGTCGAAATTTGGCCCCCAAAATTTTTCGGGATCACATTACTTCCTTATACTACGTACAAGGAAGTAAAATGGAAATATTGAGAAATGATAAACGTTGTTTTAAATGTTTTAAAAAATTTCACCAAAGTTCCCATTGCAGAACGAATAAGATTTCTTGTTACAAATGCAAAAATGATAACCATCATGAATCTGTCTGTGTAAATGATAACAGTAAATTAAATTTTAAACGTGTTGATTACAACGCTTTAAAAGCCGAAAGTTATACGAGCTCTCCCGAAGGGAAAGGCCGTGAAGCTGCTGAGCATAGCAAGGTCAAGGTCAATTCTCCTCCCCCGAAAGGCGAGGTTATCAATTCCGTTTCTTTCGATGTAAACAAGGAGTGCGCTAAAAGTGTTTACTTGCAAACTTCAGCTGCGGTCGTTAATTCTGAAAGTGGTAGTAAGTTAACACGCGTTTTGCTAGATAGTGGGAGCTCTCGGAGTTTTTGCTCAAACAAAATTGTCGAGCAGTTAAATTTAAAGCCTGTACGTTATGAGAATTTGTCTGTATTTTCTTTTGGCATGAAACAGACAACTGAAAGGCTATATCCTGTTGTGGAATTTCAGTTGATGTCTAGAGATGGGAAATTTAAAAGGAAAATACAAACTTTAGTTGTAGAAAATATAACGGGCGCAGAAATCACGACCCCAGATGTTTTTATTCGGAATTTCATGGAAACACATTGTTTAGACCTTGCAGATTCGTTTTCGAATTCTGATGAGTTGAATATTGAAATTCTGATTGGGAGTGATTTATTTTGGGATTTTGTTTTAAATGAGAGGATTACTATAAATAAAACTGTAGGGGCAATTAACTCTGTTTTTGGTTGGATAATTTACGGTTCTAATTTCATTGGACAGGAAAACTGTGCGCAAAACGTTGCGATTATGAATAATGTAGTATTAATGAATGACTTAGCGGATCTTTGGAGGCTTGATAGTTTAGGAATAGTTGAATCACACGAAATGTCCTGTAAAGATAAAGAAATAGTGGAGCATTTTGAAAGAGAATTAGTGTTTAAAAATGGCAGATACGAAACAAATTTACTTTGGGATTGCGAACCTAGCGATCTGGATAGTAATTTTTCTGTTGCCAAAAGGCGCTTTAGGAATTTAAAAACTAAATTGAATGCTGATAGGGAAATTTGCGCAGAGTATAAAAATATCATTAATGAACAAATATCAGATGGTATTGTAGAAGAATGTAAGAATAATAATTGGAATGATGGTTATTTCATGCCCCATAGAGCGGTCATTAGGCCCGATAAGGAGACATCTCGTGTTAGGATTGTTTTTGACGCTTCGTCAAAGGGTGAAAATTGTAAATCATTAAATGACTTATTAGTGTCCGGTCCTAACCTAAACCCTAACATTTTGGATATAATATTAAAATTCCGTAAATACCATATAGCATTTTCGGCAGACATAGAAAAGGCCTTTTTAATGATTAGTATTGCCGAAATAAGTCGAAAATATTTAAAATTTCTATGGTTTGATGATTTTGAAACGGATTTAATTAGAGTTATGAATATGACTCGATTACCCTTTGGAGTTACTTCAAGTCCTTTTATACTTGCTGCTACGATAAAATATCACCTTAAGCAATATAAAAATGATTACCCCGAAACTTTTGACATGCTAAATTCTTCCCTTTATGTGGACGACTTATTTTACGGAGCAAACTGTATCGAGGATGCATATCAGCTGTCGTCTAATGCTGCCTTTATTCTGAAAAATGCAGGAATGAACTTACGTAAATTTAATTTCAATTCCGCTGAATTTAAAAATGTTTGGGTAGAAAACAAATTTGAAGTAAATGAGTCGCTTGCACTGTCAAAAGTGTTAGGTCTAATTTGGAATACTGAAGAAGACAATATAAAACTTGATTTACACGAATTTTCAGATTGTTTTGAAAATATAAGCGGTAAAATAACAAAAAGAGTCGTTCTTAAAACCGGCGCAAAACTGTATGATCCAGCAGGCTATGTTACGCCCTTCACAGTTAGAATTAAACTTTTGCTGCAACAAATATGGCTCTTAGGAGTTGATTGGGACGATGAACTTCCCCAGGACTTAAAAACTGATTTTGAAAACTGGTTCTCTGATATAGAAACTGTTAAAACTATTTCAATTCCTCGTGAATACTTCCCTGATTGCGACATGGTGAAAAACTGTGATTTACATATTTTTAGTGATTCAAGTCAAAAGGCTTTTGGGTGTACAGCTTACTTTCAGTACACCAACAAATTAGGTAAAATTAAAACTACCTTCGTTTGTTCAAAGAGTAGGGTTGCTCCCCTTAAAGCTTTAACGTTACCACGGTTAGAACTGATGGGAGCTGTAATTGCTTCCAGAGTGTCGAAATATCTTCAAAAACTATTCAGTGATGTTATAAAAAACACCTTTTTGTGGACTGATTCTAATATAGTGTTATGCTGGATTAAAGGATCCCCCAAGAACTGGAAACCCTTTGTTTGTAACAGGGTCACCGAAATTCAGGAAAATACCAACCCTCGGCAATGGCGATTCTGCCACGGTAAGCAAAATCCGGCAGATCTTTTAACTAGAGGTTTGACTGCCGAATCACTGAGAAAAGTTCTCTTTGGTGGCTGGGGCCATTTTGGCTACAATGCCCTACTACAGAATGGCCAGAACAACAGATAACTCAAATAAAAGATGAAGACATCCCTGAAGCCCGTAATAACATTTTAGTCAATGACTGTATTGTTCAAAATAAAGAAGAGCTGCTTGACATAAATAAATTTAGCTCAGTCACAAAGTTTATAAGAATAATAGCATATGTTAAACGATTTATTAATGCTTTGAAAAAAACGAATGTAAATATGGGTCCTCTTTCTACAGAAGAAATTCAAATGTGTGAAGACATGTGCATCCGTAAGGTTCAAATGGAATATTTTTCTTCGGAAATAGCCTCTCTAAATTCTCAAAAGCCCATTTCACCAGATTCCAGTATATATAGTTTATGCCCTTTTTTAGATGAAAACCAAATTCTCAGAATAAGAGGAAGATTGGAAGAAGGCGAATTAACAAGAGAGGAGATACACCCAATTCTACTACCAAGAAATTCACGATTTACAGAATTAATAATATTACGAGACCACAATAAAGCTATGCATTCTGGTGCAAGTATTACTTTAACGAAGATTCGTCAAAGGTATTGGATACCCAAAGGAAGACAAGTCGTAAGAAAAGTTATAAACAGGTGTCTCACATGCAGAAGGTATTCAGCGGAACCAGCAAGTCAAATGACGGGACAGTTACCTAAGGACAGAATACTTGAATCTCCTCCCTTTAGTGTGACAGGTGTCGACTTCACCGGACCTATATACGTAAAGTTGGGAAAAGAAACCCAAAAATCTTATGTCGCATTATTTACATGCGCAGTCACTCGAGCAGTTCACCTCGAACTGGTCTCGGATTTGTCTTCTAAAAGTTTTATTTTAGCACTTAGCTGCTTTTTGTCCCGACGAGGGAACACTAAGATATTTTACTCAGATAATGCTAAAACTTTTAAATGTGCTAGTAAGGACTTACAATACTTTGTAGACCTGATCAAAGACAAAGAAATCCAGAATTTTGCATCATCTGAAGGGATAACCTGGAAATTCATAGTTGAGCTTGCCCCATGGTGGGGAGGGTTCTATGAAAGATTGATGAGATCGATTAAAGAACCGCTCAGAAAGGTCTTAGGAAGAGCTCAGCTAACCTTTGAAGAGATCATGACTCTTCTTGCCGAGATTGAAAATATTCTTAACCAAAGACCGATTACTTATGTATTTAATGATCATTCAGAGCCAGAACCCTTAACCCCTTCTCATTTCCTTTTGGTTGGAAGAAAAATAGAATATCCATACAACTTTGTAGAAATAACAAACAGATCTTCAACCAAAGAAGGACTGAAAAAAAGGAAATTATACCAATCTAAGATTTTGTCTCAGTTATGGAAAAAATGGAAAGGTGAGTACCTTTTGAACAACAAAAATTTCCACGAACTTTCGTCTCCTCAGAAGAAGAGGGACTTACAAGTTGGGGACATTGTTCTCCTTAAAGGTTCAACTAAATCTAAGTTCTTGTGGAACTTAGGTATGATAACACAAACTATGAAAGGTAGAGATGGACTCGTTCGATCATGCGTCGTAAAAACTAAAAATGGAGAATTTCGATGCCCAGTCCAGCTTTTGTATCCACTGGAAATCAATGACTGATACATAAACATTGAACTTATGAATCATTACTGAACTTTAAGTGTTAAATTCTTTGACTTTAAAAATATTAATTTTGACTTTGTAATTAATCTAGAAATTTGTGTTTAGTAATCATCTGTTTAAATTTAAGTTGTACTTTGAAGAAAATTTATATGTTCACATTGTTACTTAACCTAGTGCTATTATAGATTGAGGTAATTGGTAAGTATTTTTTATTTTTGTTGTTGTTGATAAAGAGAAAAAAATGATAATTTTTGTAAAATTATCAGGTGGGGAGTGTTGCATAACCTCCTTTTAATCGCGCTTGATGGCGCTAGTTGTCTATATCCCAGATCTATGGGATAAAAAGTTCATTGATCTCTGGGGAAAAAACCCCCACTTGTTTTTCTACTGCGTACTGCGTAGGTGCTTAGGGCTGAAAGATGCCTAACCCCTTTGTATTTTGGGCTGGAAGATGCCCCTTGTAATATTAAAATGTTAAATGTTTGTGGCAATTGTAAATAAATGTATAAATGTAAATAGAACCACCGTGTTTGCTTTCTGCAGAATAATTTTGTGAATTTCAAAGCAACAGAAGAAAAGCTATTTTCAGTTTCGCACAGAGGCTTTGGAATCCTTTTGTATAAAACAGTCAGTCATTAAATACAAGTAGTGATGGGCATGAATGAATGAAGTTGATCAATATTGAAAAATCCATTCAAACCCTCAGCACATGGCATTCGAAGTCTCAAATAGTGTTTGAATAGAAATAACAAATACTATTTTAATAGAAACTGCAAATACTATTTGAATAGTATTTGTGATTTTTTTCTTCCCGGTACCGAAAACGTAGGGTTTTATCAGAGATCCTGCATCTTCATTTGCCAACAACGTTTGTCCTGATCATTCAAACCCATTAATTCTAAAAAGTTAAATTGTCACTTCATTTGAGCCAGCCTGCTTTTAAAATTCCATATAAGACCATTGAGCACATATCTTTCAAATAGTATATGGCATACAAAACAACGAATAACATTCAAACTGAAATCATGCATACTATTCCAATAAAAACAACGAATACTATTTAAATTGTAAAATTCCTGATTATTCACTAGTTGATTGATTGATTATTGATTCAATTCAAACAGTAGTAATTGATTATAGAAATTTCAATGGTGCATCATTAAACACAAAGGTAATTCAGAATTTGAAAAGAGTGATGATTAATACCATAAAGATTATTTTTCAGTGTAGTTGTTTTTAAAATTGAAAAACCTGGCATAATAATACTTGCAAGTTTTAAAATTCCTTTTTATAAAGCAATTCTGTCTCAGATTAAAGCCACTTTGTAACAGCTTGTTTAAGAGCATTAATATTTTTGTCATTAATTACTCTTTACTCTATTTTGGTTTTTAAATGAGTTTTAGAACATTATATTTATCATTATGCATTAAATATTTACCATCGGGTATCACATTATAAAATGCATTTTATTCAGTGGTGGGTTGTGGTTTATTTAAATGGAAGCTCACAAAATAAATTTTGAAAATTAAGTATAAGGTACGATGCAACTTCACATTGAAATATATTTACGTTTCTAGCAGTAAAAGGAAAACAATGCACGCAGCTAAAGAACACAAGTAATCTTTGGTCTTACATTTCGTCACCATGATAAGGTGCTTTAGAAAAGGTGTTGGCTCTGGTTTAGTTTTATTTCAATTATTTTTCAAAGATAATATTAAAAAATGTCATTGCTTTATCTCCGGAATACATTTTTTACTCCCATCTTCATTATTTACACTAGTTTGTAAGAAATATTTTTGTGAAAATTGATAAAAATAAAGAAAATAATAAGAAAATGAACTTATAAAAACATAACAAACCAAGGGAGAATCCGGAAGAGATAAACACAATGGAATTCTCTGTGTGCATACTCAAAATGTGCGAATGGAATGATATCAGCAGTGCCTTGCTTCTGCCGTGACTGTACACTTCTGTTCTCATAGACCAGTTCAAAAGGGAATTATTTCTGCTCGCACAGGCGAGTTGAGGAAATACTGTGCTGTAGTAACCCTGCAAAAACAGTATGTTAGCTATAAGCGTATTTAATAATAGTGGTGGGAGAGTAAAACTCACGTTTTAAATTCACAAAATCTAGAAGTATACATACTATTTTTTTAAATATTTAATTTATTAATTTTTTTTGGGGGGGTGGGGGGTGTTCATGTGCTCAAATGGAGGGACCATCTCTCATTTTATCAAATTTTTCTAAAAAAGGAGTCTTTTCTTTCAAATCACCAGGTGCCCTGGACTTACTTTCGCAACATTATTTATACTTGAGAACTCCTTTTTATGTTTCTGTGTTAAACTTATCAATGTTTCATAATTTTCTGTTACTGAACAAAGACTTAAAAAATTCTGTATAAGACCCAAAATATAAAAAGTGAGAATTTTCACCAAAGGTCCTCAAATGTTGGGATGAATCCCTGGAACCTGGAGGAAAAAAAAAAAAAAAAAAAAATTCTGTTTTTACTTTCCGAACATGTACCATGTAAGGAAAGTATTGTAATCATGAAAAAACTTGACTTCAAGATTTAGGTGTATTTACACGTTTTGAGGTCTTCTGAATTGATTTATGCTATTTTTACGAAGTGTATGTATGCATCTGTATGTGTGTGTGTGTGAGTGAACACGATAGCTCCTAAACGGGGCATTTGATTAAGCTCAAATTGGATATATATGCTATAAACCACCATCGCAAGACCAGTATTGATTTTGATGTGTATAGGATTTATAGTTTTTCTACGGGGCTACAACAAAGATTTTTTTCATTACGGCTTATGGGGGAAATTCTTGTAAGGGTGCTAGCCTGCTCAAATTGAAAAAACTAAGAATTTTTGCTGAATTATTCATCGCTTAAAATTTATTTAAATGCTTGGTAATGATCGTAATTGTAAGTGTTCAGAAAGTTGAGTGGAGTTACTCCAGATTTTTATAATAGTTTTCCTCTGCTTCTAAGATTAACTTTAGTCACATTTTTTGCAAAATAATGGAAGAAAGTCTTATAATTAATGCAAAGGAAGTCACTTGTGCACAATTGCTCAAAGTTTTTAATGGCTGTATTCACCAAACATTAAACCCCCAAGTTACTTCAAAAGCTTGCAGAAAAAAATGATATTCATCATGCTTAACGCAAATGTTACCATGAAATCTGATCAATACAATTTCATCTAAACTGTGAGACTAGAAATAAAAAATCTGGAGTGACTCCACTCGACTTTCCGAACACTTACGATTAAGATCATTACGAAGCATTTAAATAAATTTTAATCGATGAATAATTCAAACATATATACCAAATTGAAGTTCAATCGAATGCGCCGTTTAAACGCTAGCTTACTTTCAAGAATTTCTCCCCATAGGCCATAATGTAAAAGAAATCTTTGTTGTAGCCCTGTAGAAAAACTATAAGTCCTGTACACATAAAAATCAATACCAGTCTTACGGTGGTGGTTTATAACATGTATACCCAATTTGAGCTCAATCGAATGTACCGTTTAAACGCTAGCGCACTTTCAAGAATTTCTCCCCATAGGCCATAATGTAAAAGAAATCTTTGACGTAGCCCTGTAGAAAAACTATAACTCCTATACACATTAAAATGAATATCGGTCTTACGATGGTGGTTTGTAACGTGTATACCCAATTTGAGCTCAATCGAATATACCGCTTAAATGCTAGCGCAATTTCAAGAATTTTCCCCCATAGGCCATAATGTAAAAGAAATCTTTGTCGTAGCCCTATAGAAAAACTATAAGTCCTATACACACCAAAATCAATACCGGTCTTGCGACAGTGGTTTATAACATATATACCCAATTTGAGCTCAATCAAATGCCCCGTTCAGGAGCTATCGTGTTCACTCACATACATACATACATCTCGTAAAAATAGCATAAATGAATTCAGAAGACCTCAAAACGTGTAAATACACCAAAATCTCGAATTCAAATTTTTTCATGATTACAATACTTTCCTTACATGTTATATTTTCCGAAAGTAAAAATTAATGTTTGGAAAGCTTTTGAAAAATGTATTAGTTTAAGATAAATAGATTTTGAGTTCTGAACATAAGTATTTTGAAAATAACAATAGTAATGCTAATTTAAATTGCTTAAAAAATGTAGTTATCATTAACTTTTAAGAGTAAGTTGCCATATCAGTATTTTGATAAAGCTTTTTCTTTAAATTTTTTTTTTGCTAAAAAAAAAAAAAAAATCTCTAGCTGAATATCTGCTGTTTGTTAATTTAGCTATACCATAGTTCATTCTTAATGTGTTTTTCTTCACAATACAGTCAAATCTGTTTAAGAAGTTCCCGTTTAAAAAGTTCTTAATTACGGTTCCCAATTTTTTCCTATTCTTACAATGTTAAAATAACCCGTTTAAAAAGTTTCGTTCCAAACATTTTCCCTCTTAAAAAGTGTTTTTTTTTTTTTTTTTTTTCCATTTCTAAGTTCACTTTCAGAGCGTGTTTACACGAGCCTTCGTTTTTTTTTTTCCTTTCTTTCTTTCTTATTACTGTTTGTAAAAATGTATCTTTAGGACTGAAAACGATTGTATTGGCCAGTGAAATTCTAACGGTGGATGAAAATAGTTCGGTTACACAAAATTAAGAAATGAATGAAACTAAATAAGAGTTTGTGGAAATGCTGTAATAGGATTAGTTTTATTAAAGGCTTTAAAGATGTGAAAGAATTTTTTTTTTAACTAAAGATCAATTAAAGATGCTGATAAAAAATTAAATTGATTTTTTTTTCTTTAAAATCGATTCCAATAATGATTAAAGCAACTTTTTAAGATTTAATATATAATAGTTGCCATATTAGCCCTAATATAACACGACCTTGAATTTTTTCTTCAAGATAATTAGAAAAATCCTATATTTAGGCCTCGAATTTAGCGCGAGTCAGGCTTTTAATTGGTAAGAATCAGTCAAAAACCGGATCAACTATATTCAGGCTCTAATACGGTAATTATATAGTTTTACTTTATTAACTAATTTTTTGAGTGTGTGAAACAATTTATATAAGTAATTATAAACTTCATATTATTTGTATAATATTTCAATTGTGTTAAAAGATATTTCTTCAATATTTATTCTGAAATTAATTTATTTGTTTTTCAAAAAATTAGTATCCCGTTTAAGAAGTTTTCACGCTTAAGAAGTTTTTGCCCTTCATCCCTTTAGAAAACTTTTTAAGCGGGTTTTACTGTATCTGTGTAAATGTGACTAAATTTTGTTCCAATCTTCTAGAATTATGCAGATTATGTGAGGGATTATCATCACCAGAGAAATGCTATGCCACCTATGCCCTTTGGTCCACCTGTAAGTGTTTTGGATGTAAATTTTTTAGTGTCATTATTGTAGTGAATTAATGAAGATCGAATTATTTCTGAGTTGGCTTAAGACTAAGTAATTTAAAAAAGTTATTTTTTCCCTCCAATATTGAATGTTACACTTCATTTTTCTCACACAAGAGCTTATCAAAGCAGTACATATCTTCATAGTACATATCAATAGTACATAACTTCACCATGTAGTTTTCTTTTATAATTCTTCATCATTCTCTATTGTCATAAATATGATTGATAAAAACACAAAAATCTTATTCTAAGGAGTTATTTAAAGTACCCTTGGCATCTAAGCGTGTGAATGTGTAATAATAGTATAAATTTAAAATTACTAAATTAAAATCTATTTGATAACACTTTCAGCTGCCAGCACTGCCATCTTCTGTTGTTACTGTCTCCTTCCTTGTTTGAGTATCAAATCCAACAATAATATTTTTTAGTAAATGAGCAAGAAACATCCAGAATCTATCAAAATAAAAGAAAATGGCTGCTTCATAGTTGTTACCAAAAGGAAAATAAGAGCATTTTAACAATTTTAAATATGGAAAAATCAGCACTGCTTTATTTAGACTACTCCAAAATAAAGTTCGGGGGATAAATTTCAATAACATAGAAAAATATTGAATTGCGATAATAGAAATTACACAGGCCTGCGAAATTGAAGTTTTTGAAAAATGCAAAAGATGTGTTTGCTTATTTTTATATTATTTGGTGTGCTGATTTCGAAAATGACCTCATTGTTTTCCCATCACATCAGGATTTTTTGTTAAATCAGTATCGATATTTTTGTAAAATAATGTTTGAAAAAGAATTCTCACGAACAATTTTTCATGTACTATAAGGCAGCACTAGTTTTTATCCATTTAAATCTATGTAAAATAATCTATTCTTGATGAGGCAAAATGATTTTCCATCCTTTCATGTTATTACTTGTTTTTTATTGTTAAATGGATGAAAACCACTGTTGCCAGATTGCACGAGTTGACTCTGGTTGAGAGAACAGAAAGTTATCCCGATTTTAAACTTTTAAAATCAAATTATGGTACAGCTTCTAGAAAAAGAATTACCAGTATACTATTTTATATGTATATCAATATTGCAATTTGAAGCAACTTTTAAACTGAGCAAAGAACAAAACAAATTAAAAAATGTTTCTATTTAAGTACGTACTCTTTTCCCTTTGAAACTTCTTTTCGACGTTCTTCGTTTATGTTTAATATCAGGCCTATCTCGTGTTAACATCCAACAATAGTCAGCGAGCATATTCTTGTCCCACTTTCCTTGATATTTACGCTCCATATCTTTGATGTCTTGGTGGAACCTCTCACCCTGTTCTTCGCTGGCTGATCCTAAATTTTCAGGAAAGAAGTCCACATGTAAGTGAAGGAAATGCATTTTGGGACTCATGGAGCAACCCAATGCTTGAAGTTTGTCCAGCATATTCATTACAATTGTTTTGTAGTCAGGATGCTTGTAATTACCCAGAAATTTACTAACGATATCTTTGAAGGCAACCCAAGCTTCTTTTTCTTTTGTTGACATGCTAATCTCAAATTCTTTATCCTTTATAACTTTGCGAATATCTGGACCAACAAAGATTTTCTCCTTCAACTTGGCTTCGGATAAATATGGAAACTTTTTTCACAGGTATTTGAAACATTCGACATCTTTTGGAATTGCTTTAACAAACTGCTTCATTACACCTAACTTAATATGAAGAGGGGGGTAACAATACTTTTTCTGGATAAACTAGGCTGTTTCTGATAACATTCTTCTTGCCTCTTTCTTGACCCAATGTTGACTCTTATCACGGCTGTCCCACTCGCAAATAAAACCTGGGTACGTTGTATAACCGCCTTGTTGACCAAGTAGCATGGAGATAACGTTCAAATCCCCGCAAATGGTCCAACTATGGTCGGCATATTTTATTTTGGTGAGGACGAGAGACAGGCTTTTGTAGCATTCTTTTAAATGCACCGAGTGTCCAACTGGTACAGATGCATACTGGTTTCCGCGATAAAGAAGGACGCTTTAAGGCTCCTTTTCGAGGAATCTATAAACAACCTCCATTCATCTTTATTGTAAGTGATATTAAATTTGGTCATCAATCAAGGAACATCAGAACAATACACCAGATTTTCTTCTTCCTCGAAGTATTTAACAAATTCCTCTCTTCTCAATTCCTGTACCAAGAGGTTCCCTTGGCCAATAAGTTTTTTCTTTTAATCTGGAGTCCAACAATTCAGCGGCCTCTTTTGAAAGGCCCAGATCTTGATCATTAAGTTCAACCTGAGAAAAAAGCTGAGGGGAATCACCTCCAGAGGGCTTATATTCAGTATCAGAGCCAGTAACTTCTAGGTGTTCTGGGTCTGAAGACCCTGAAGAGATGACTGGTTATTCAGTCGGAGGCAAAGGCACCGGTACACCAGGTCCATGAGGAATGGGTCGAATGGCCGGTGGAATGTTATCAGGATAGGAAATTAGCTTGTAATTTTTCCATTTAAACCCACGAACATGGCAGGAACAAAAGTAGCAATCATCATAGTGATTTTTTGGTTCCCTCCATGTCATAGGAATTCCAAAGCGTAAAGCAGGCTTCTTCCCTTTCATCGAGTTTCGCAGATCATTTAGACACTTCACACAAACTTATGGATAATGAGGAGCCCACGATTTGTCCTGGTCTCGGTGTTTCATGCCAAAATACGCAAGATAAAGTTGTCTAACATAGTCTGTAATGCTCCTCGTACGGTTTTTGATAACACTATATTCACCGCACACATAACAAAAGTCATCTGGCAAATTTTCACAACGTCTTGAACTTGAAGCCATGCTTCACGAAAATCACAGAGAAAAGCAAATGTTAAAATTATTTCTGTGATGTCCACTTGTCACTATGTCATAGAATGCGTGATACTATATAAGACTACACTCCTAAGAGGTCAGCGAACCAACAGGAAGATCTGAGATAAGGATTTGCGCAACGCTATTGGTTATAGAGGTACCGTGACGTGAAGGGAGGGGTGGGGTGGGGGGATCACATAGGGTTATTCTCTAGGTTTCAGTTTCACCATGGTAGAATGATGGTCAATCACAAATAAAATGGCCCAATATAAATCCATGGTCAGGCAAGGAGCGAAGAAATTCAACCCGAAACATTTTTATGGTAAATGTTGATAAAAATCCAAATAAAATCGAATTTTTCAAAAAAAACGTGACCTGATAGAAATTTTTTATTACTATTTTTGAAATCAGCATAAAAAATATAATAAGTTCAGCTTTCAGTTCCCTTGTATTTTTTTCATCGCAGGCCTGTGTTATGCATTTTGTCATGAAGCCCCTGAAATAGAAATGACAAATGGTACTATAACTGACACATGTGTGCATCAGTGGAAAAGGGAGGATGTTCCTCAAGCCAAGGGAGGACTAACGACTGAAAACAGTCAAGCCAGTGGCCGAAAATATTATCAAACGGATTTTACTTTAGTAATTTTAAATTTATACTATGGATAATTAATCCATATAAAATACTTTTATTTATGTGATAACACTCCAAAGTAAAGCTATCTGATTTGGAACACAAGTTTATGGTAACTTCAGTTCTGTTATGCTTTAACTTCTCAAACACAAAATCTGAACCCTATATTAGTCAAAACATGCAACTAGCTCAAAATACTAATAATCTGTTAATGCTCATTCTTTTCTGTAGCCCCCATTCCCAATGGAAGCACCACCTTATTATGACAGATCTATGCATCAAGATTATTCTGCACCAAGACAAAGGCAGATGGATAAAAGAGCTGTGAGTGAATTTTTCCTTTTTAAATTTCGTTAAGTTTAAGACAGTCTGACTTTAAAAATGCTTTGCATTAGTTAAGGAAATTAACAAATTCTAGATAATGCTTTCAAACACATACACATTTTAAACATCTTTTTTGCTTCTAATTTAAATAAATTTTAAGAAAACATTTTTGAAATCATTCGAATCCCTAAGTTAATGAAAACACATTTTAATTTAAATATGTACCATTTGGTAACTATTTTAATGGGTTCTTTTGTGTTTAATCTTTCTCCAGTATGTACAGGGTGGTTATTAATTAACGTGATGCCCTCACAGCCCTCTAGCGAGTAAAGTATTGGACGAAACCTAACCAAATTTGATGAGCATGCATAGTAGACCATGGGATTTTGATTTAAAAAAAAAAAAAAAAAAAAAATTTGTCACTGGGGCAATTTTGGCTTTGTAAAAGTGCCCCAGAGGTCCCCCTATCTCAATCCTTGTGATTTTTGGTTGTGGGGATTTCTTAAAGGTTTTGTTTATCAAGGACATGTCTCTGATATCGCAACGCTAAAGGATCGAATAACGTTACACGTGAGGCAAATCAACTCTGATATGCTGCGAGCGGCAGTAGAAAATGTCGTGCATCGTATGCAGTTCTTGGAATTTACCAATGGTGTGCATATTGAACCAAATTTGTAAGTAAAATTGATGTTTGCTGTATTGTTTGTCAATTAACCATTAAATAGTTACGCTAATACACTTTTGCAGCTCCAAAATAGCCCCAGTGGCAAATTTTGGAACTTTTTTTTTTTTTTTTTTTTAATCAAAATCTTATAGTCTACTATGCATGCTCATCAAATTTGGTTAGGTTTCGTCCAATACTTTACTCGCTAAAGGGCTCTGAACACCTCATGTTAATTAATAACCACCCTGTATATAGATGGATAGACTGATAAAATATCAAACTAAGTGCCATAATCAATACCATACTCAGTTCTGCTAAAAAAAAAAAAAATATTGAAATACAGATCCATGAAAAATTAAAAAGGAGTTAAGAATTTTCTGCATTTTTTGAGCGAGTCAAAATTCTATCTAAATTGTAAATTAAGTATTGAAGGGGAAGTCATTGAAATCTGCAAAAATATGTGTAAATTAATAATTTATCGCAGTGTTAAGGCTACTCCATGAACAATTTTAAAAACAAACTAATGATGTTCACTCAAACAAATGTATAATAACAATAAGCCTGTATGTCTCATGCAACTTTCTGGAAAAAATTTTTAAACATAAAAATTTCTTTAGTTAAAATTCAAACACGGAAATACCTTAGTTAAATAATTAAAAACGTTAAAAGCCTTAAAATTCCATAAAATACTAAAAACACACACCATCCCAGTGGCAGAAAGTTTTGTAGCTGTCTGCGACAAACTTTCAGAGTTTCATTATCAGTCTGCAAAATTTTGCGTGTAATTTTAGAGCGTGTAAAAAAAGCGAAAAAGCTTGCAAGTGTGCAAAACAATTAAAACAGAGAAGAGGAAAAACTAAACAACTGGCGACGAACTCTCGAATAATGATTGTTAATAATTCGTAACTACGTATTTATCAAACGTAACTACGATATTTGAGGAAATTAAATTCTTAGATGACTTAAAAACAATTTTATATTTTCAACTATATTTTCTTCCCTCTTCCCTCAATTCCTAAGCGAAATACGCGCGTAGTTCTGTCGATGGAGTTCTCACTTGAGTCAGCAAAAAACAAAGCATTGCAGTAGGGGCACTTTCAGGGTAATCAGCTGGTGCAAATGAAAACATAAGATGAAAAAAGCAATAATAATAATATTTCGATCTGAAAAAAAAAAAAAAAAAAAAAGAACATTTGTAAAAGACATTTTAATGAGTTATATCTGTGAGAAAGGTCCGATTTAGAAGGTAATTTTGTAGAAGGGCCGTTTTCAATCAGTCATTCATATTTTTATGATGGGGTTATTGTATTTAATCGTATTTATCTGAAGGGGCCATTTTAAATAAATGCATTTTTTCGATGGGCTCAGTTCTGAAGATGACAGTGGACTGAACTGTCGAAAGCACTCAAATGGTGTGTGTTTTTAGTATTTTACAGAATTTTAAGGCTTTTAACGTTTTTAATTATTTAACATAATTTCTTTTTAAAAATTGCCTTAAGATACCCATCTAAGGAAATTATTTCAAATAATGAGTGTTTTAAGTGTTTTCCTGGATATTTCATGACTGTTATAGATTCATAATTTGGAATCATGTGTACCACATATGGGCAACCTCCGTCCAGATGTGGCCCTTCATGACTTTTGATACGGCCCACAGAACATGTCAAATCCCATATAAACCATTCAAACTCCCATATAAATCCTAACTATATGGCCAGCAACTTTGCTAACATTCTGAAGTTTGGCCCATGAGTTTGCTAACATAGTAAAGATTGGCCTGCAACTTTTCAAAGGCTGCCCATACCTGGTGTATAATTAAAACAGAAGAATTTTACTTTTTTATTTTATTAGAGCATTTTTCTAAAACTATTGAAATTTGCATACTTTCAACATAACTCTCATAAGAAGGGTTTGAAGAATAATAAGCATGTGTTTTGATAATCTTATTTCTCATTACTCATAATTTTTCCATTATGCCATTATATTTTGTATTAGAAGTAAATTTGTCTCATTGTGGATATGTATTTGAATAACTTAAATGCAATGATGCAAGATTTATTTATTACAAGTTTGTCAGTAATTTTTCACGGATATCAGAATTAAAGAAAAAAAAAATTATTTGTAAAAATCATTGTTATTAAGCGAGAAAATATAAATGCAGTTTATTTAAGATCTTATGGGCCAGGGTTCCCGTTAGAAAAAAAAATTGGGGGAGATTTCTCACTCATCCAAAAATTTTGAGTGAGATTTTCTGAAAGTTAAGTGAGAACATAAATATTGTTTACCATCATTTTATTTATTTATAGTACAATTTCAATAACACCGATTTTTCCTTCATTAAAAAATTTTACAGCTTGATCATATGGAAAACTTTCTAAATTGATATTTCCATCAGCTATTCTAATAAGATTGCTTAAATTTGCACTTGTGCACTGAAATTTGCACTTGAATTGTTAATGGATATTCAAAGTTAATGAATATTCAAATTTATTCAAAGAATCACATCCAGCAGGGTTGCTACGCGACCGGGAGAACCTGGAAAACTCAGGGAAAATGAAGAATTTTCATGAAAACCGGGAAAATACAGGGAAAAATATATTTGCAGCAAAAAATTCATTTTTTTTTTAATTAATACAAATTTTAAATTTTTGTTTGGGAAAGATTATGCCTGTATTTCGTATTTCAGTAAAAAGTGAGATCGCGAACCATAACCTGCGCCTTGTTTATTGAAAAGCCGGAGTCACGCCCGTCGAAGCGATTGATTGGCGCCAGTGGTATGCCTATGCATCTAAGAGAGCTGGCTAGAGAAAGGGTATTCCCCTTTTCCCCTCTCAGCTCTGCTCTGTCGTATAATCTCTCTACGGAACGCTTTAGAAAGGGCGATATTCCCTTTTGCGCTTCCTCCTGGTGGATTTTCCCCTTCTAGTTCTTCCCCATCTGCTTGTATGTGGGCACTGCTAGACACACGTCGTGTGTTTGTTTTTATGGTTTTTACCAAAGTCTTGCTGTCACCTCGTGTGTACTGTTTTTTTTTTTTTTTTTCAAAATCTGCAAGGAGTTCATACCATGATGCCTTGCAGAGAAAGAAAGATGCTCAACAAAAGTTGCAAGATGAAGGAAGAAATAAACGAAAAGTTTCTGAGCAGATCAAAATATTACAAAAGAAAATACAGAAAATTATGGAGGAACAATCTGCTGGATTGTCTAACATCAACCAACAGATTTTGGAATTAAAAAAAAAAAATAATAAATCTTTAGATTTACTAGTGAAAGTGTTTATTTTATTAAAAATTTGCTTTTTTTCCCCCAATGAGCCATCAATCATTTTGCCATTACTAAGGACCAAACTGCTGGTAATAAGTAATAATTTTAATTTACAGGGATAAAAATCTTCCACGGAATTCCGCATTTTAATTATTTTTATTTAAAAAAAATATGTAGATGATATAATCACGGCAGAATTCCGAATCTCGTATCTGCCAACTCAAGTTCAATCTTTTTGGTAAATGAGTATTTCCTTTTCAGTATTTCTTTATAAGCATTTCTAATGCAACTACAAAATACTTGAATGCTTATTTAAATTTATGTTTATAAATTTCTTGAATTTTAAATGCTTCTGAAAGTGAATGTTAAGCTAAAAAATCATGACAGAGATTTAAATAAGACATTGATTTGCATAGATTGACTATGAGAAAAAGAACTGCTTTTCTTTTAAGTAAAGGTAAATGCAGTTTTTAATATTTATTTTTTAACACTTTTTGTCAATGCAACTAATTACACTGCAATATAATTTTTACACTATTTCTGATGGAAGTTTTGCAAAAAAAAAAAAAGTAAATAATAATAATATTGAACCTTCCAAATCAGCCTTTTTATGTTATTTTATTTGTACATAAAGACATTGTCTGAAATCTATTCATGAAATTATTTACCTTGACCTTAGATTTATGGGGAATTTGCTTAAAATCCTCTTTTTAAATAATGATAGCCTGTTTTTCTATTGAACACTCTCTATCTAAAATTGATTATTAAATACTTATTTATGCATGAGTACTGGGAATTATTTTAATCAAGATAAAAATAATTAATTTGGTTTGCGATTGATATTTTATGGAAAACAGTGTATGATGCTTGTCAAAATATTTTAACGGTTAAATTCAAGCTTACGCACTTTTCCTCTTTTTTTTCTCTTCATGCATTCTCATTCCTAAATTTAGCTTAACTAAATTAAGTTGATAATTTTAATTTAGTTAAGCTAATAATCAATGTGATATTATTAAAGATGCACAACTATTTAAAATATTAGGAGATGATACTATATTGCGTTATATGCCGTTATTGCGCTATGTCGTGTTTGTCCCCTTTTTGATCATGAAAAGGACAGGGAAAATACAGGGAATTTCATTTCAGGATTTGAGTAGCAACCCTGTCCAGTTTAACTAAGCAAAAGAATTATTAACTATAATATTTTATCTAGTATAATAAAATTATATAAAATAACTTAATATTTATATAATATATTTATATAAATATTAAATTATATTATACTACAAAGTTGGTAAGATACAAATATGTGTGACAAAGTTAAAACAGATATAGTTAAGTTCAAATTCTTACTACAGTAAAATCTAAATTATCCTGCATTTAACCAAAAGATTTCAGCTTTCCTCCTTTTTTTCTTTTTTTTTTTCTCTTTTCTTCTTAAAAGATTGACTAACTCTTACTGTGAACCGCAACTAAGAACGGAAAGGGGGGTGGTGCAAATTTCAAACTGCCAGAGGTTATCAATAATTCCATGAATCGTGGTGGTATATAAAAAAAACAAACAGATGAAATGCTCTCAAAACTCATATATGATGGACACACATACAAAAACAAAACATTTTACAGCTGGCAAGCAGGAGGAGAAAAATAAGCACGTCAGCTCAGTGCCGATAGCATTAATTAATATTCCCCTTCTGCATTCCGATGATTTAACTGTGTTATCTCTGAACAAAAACTCAAGAAAGGAAGGGGGGGGAAGCTTCATTGCGGCAGCGGCACACTCCTTATCCGACAGTAGTAGAGTAAAAACAAATTTTTGTATTTGTAAACTGGCGTTTTTAAACTTTCAAACAACGTGCGAGAATCTCGCGCAGGTGGCGAATATTTTGCAGCGCGAGAATACCTCGCGCTGTAATATGTCAGAAGATGTGCATAATGGATGACTTTTGCTGCTCAATAAAGGACTTCAAAAATGCAACTAACTTTTCTTTATTAGTATAAACACATCTTTATGAACAATTGGTTAAATGGATTAAAAGCTGTTAAAAATGTATAATAAAATGACTGTCTTCCATAAACCATTAGTAACAATTCTGATAACAACAGCAGCAAACATCTAACAAAGAGTGGAAGACAGCCTTCCATCTATGAAGCACATTTCTATGTATCAGCACACTGAAACCATTCTATTATATATTAAACAGAAAGGGTTAATTTAACAGTTACTGCAAATTATGCATGCAGAGCTACTCAAAATAATTTGCATAAAGAAAACAAGGTCTGAAATTTACCTGACACTAAGAACATGAATGAAAGGCATTACCAGGAATTATAGCTTATAGTCTTAAAGCAAAATAAAATAAGGTCAGAAAATTATCTATAGGTTTGCACAATTAAAGGTCAGAAATTTACCTGTAGTTATTTAATTTTCAAGTCTACAATGAAGGTCAGCAGTTTGCCTATAGGTTTATGCAATTTGCCTGTCAATCTCTGGTATTTAATCAGAAGCTGAACTATGAAACAACTCAACTCTACCTTATGTTTAAGAAGGGAAAATCTAGTTTAAGAGGTAGATTTAATTTATGATGTTTACACCAAAGCTAAAGGTACATTTAAATTTTAAGAAACTTTACTACTTTTAGATAGCTCTGCTTTTTTTCAACACTTAAATAAAATAAAAACTTTGGATATTACAAAGTTTTCAAAAAATAAGTAAGGCCTCAGCTGGCCTTTATTTGTTGGATGACACAAAGCCTGGGAAAAACACTGGGCAGGCAACCATTTACTTTTTAAAATTTATTTATGTATTTATGTTTTAATCTTTAGAACAATTTTATTAGAAACTGATTTTTATCACACTGACCCAACATAATATTTTGCAGCGCGAGATTTAAGAAATTATGCAAGATTCTCGCACTCTAGCGGGAACCCTGTTATGGGCTTTTGTAAAATATTTAAAACTACAGTGAAACCTTTCCGAGCGGCCACCCCACCGTACCGAGAATATTTGGCTGCTCAGACGAGGTGGCCACTCTCAAGGGTTTTATTTACTATTATAAGATAATTGCTATAATGCGTATTATAAACAAGTTTGGCACATATTCCTTATTTAAAATGAAATATAAAACTTATCTAAAGAGAAAATAGTACTTTATTGAATGCTTTCTTACATTTGTTTTAAAAAAATGATACAATTTGTGTCTGTTTTAAGTTTTTACTTTTCTTTGAAACAACCTTTTTCTAGTTTGTTTTTTATTTTAAAAAGCAGGTCTCTAACCAAGGTGTTAGTTTGTAACCGCTTCGGAATTTTCGATAATTTCATCGATTTTCCTAAAGTCACTTGTGTTGAAAGTTTAGCTTGCTCGCCATTACACACATCGGGAAATTCCTCATCAGGGACAGAATTAGCACTTGAAAGGGACAAAAATTCATTTGTAGGACAACTTCAATACCTGATTGTCCAAGGGATTCCCCATCTTAAGGATGTGGGGACAATACAAAAGAGATAATGGAATCAATTCCAGTTATTCCTCCTGGGACTTATATTCAACCATAAACCTGACCTTGAGTTTTTCTGCTCAAAATTACAGCATGGAGTGAGTAGAATTTCCCGAAAAATGAGATGGGCGATCCCACTCGATGGCTGTTTAGAGGGGGTCGGGTGGCCACTGAAAGAGGTTCTTTTAACATTAAGTCTAGAAAGTTAGTCATTAGAGCCGAAAAATCTGTGCCATGAAAAATTGTCCATTTACAGGGGTGGCCGCTTGGAGAGTATCACTGTATCTGTTTTAAGTAGTTTCAATAAAATTTTGAACCCGTTTTCTGCTCTGCATTAATAAAATCTTAGCTTATTGAATAAACAGCATTATATGCAATTGAGAGAGACCAATGAACAAACAATTATCAACCAGATGGTTCCTTTGTGATAAAGTTAGTTTGCAAGTGTTTACCTTTTGAAACTGTAAGTCTCAATTGTTTAAATTATTTGATCCTGTACTGAAAATTGTGTTTTAAATAGCAGTAAATGTAATTATAGAAGGGAAAAAGTAGTAATTTTTCAAACTTTATACTTCGTTTGAAAGTCATTATTTTGCTGTCTGTTTTAAAAGTCATTAAGTATTTGAAAAATTACACATAAGGCTTTCGATAATAAAAGATTAAAAATTTTAATTCAGTGTTCTAACTTCTAAAAAGGGTAACAAGAAGAAATTAGACCTTAAAATAACAGTAAATCAGTATTCAAATGAAAATGTTTAAAGATTTAATTTTAAATGTTTTAAAGATTTTATTTAAATGTTTAAAAGAATAACATCTTTCTATTGACTAATTTCTCAGTAAATGTAATTTATTTTTAATACATTTTTCTATTTTTAAAAAAAGCAAGTCTTTTTTTGAACTTTACCTGATTATAACAGGGTGCCCACTGGCTACTAAAAAGAGACTGTATGCTACTATAATCGAGAATGGACGACTATTTGTATGTAATAACAGCTAAAAAGCAACTATTTTGAGGAAAATGACAACTATTTTTCTAGGAGTATCAATGCAATTCTGTTTTTTACCTAGAATGTTTCAGTTTAGGGCATTTAAAATTAGGAACATTTCAGTCAACCACACCAATATGATAAACTCTGAGTGTAGCGCAACAGTCCGTCCGTAGATTTTGAGAAATATCTAGCAAGAACAGATAAACTAGATTCATACCACCTGTGTCATTCCATTGTCTACTACAGTAAAAGATTTGCTTCAATAATCAAAGAAATGTCAAAACTTCCAAATTCTAAAAGTGTAATGCAGCCAACTTTCGGAATGACACAGTGTATATCATTCACTTTGTTGCAGAAACTCTGCTGAATTGTCGGATTCGTATTAGAGAGTAGGCTTTAAAGTTGGGTTTGTAGAAAGTTTCAGTTGCTTGGATGATCGAGATTTCAGGATGAAACACAAACATATAATTGTTCCTAGAAACTTGTCAAACAATCTTCAAAGCACAATTTAGAGCAATTTACAAAGTCATGTCAGACATCGCCAGTCTTGGTGATTTTTTTGGCAAAATATTGACATAATTGGTACAAAAATAAGCCCGCAAAACTTAACCCAGCCAAGCGATATCGCCAATATATAACAAGAAACCCCCAATTCTGATGCTATCCTATGTGAATATTAAATGTTCCTATCTTGCGCTCTAGTTAACCGATTTACATCCAACAAAATGCAAAACTTAATTTTAGTAACACTGTTGACTTTTATTATTGGTAATGTATGCTTCAGGGAAATTAATACACCTGCTGCTTGTTTTTAAACAGTGTATTTTTTTCATTTTTAAAAAGAATTTTTTTTTAATTTTAAAAAGAGTCATATGTTTTTATTTTGAGTATTTATTTTTTAATTCACATTATTCGATAAAAATTTGTTAACAATTCCATGATCTAAAATTCTATAATCCGCATGCTTATTGATTATGGTGTATGTAGTTTTGAGAGCTTTGTTTTGCATTCTATTATGTTTAACTAAAAATACTTGATAAGACATTAAAAACTGTCTACTTTATAATTTTATGTTCTATGAACTTCTGCATCTAATGAAACGGAACTAAAGCATCATCTGCTAGAGTAATACATAATGAATTTAATCTTCCCAAATATTATACAAACTTCTTTCAGAAAACAAAAATGTGTTTTTAACATTTTTTAAAACTTTAGAAGATTTCAGTCTGTTTGGATTGTTAAAAAGGACACTATTTTTACCATAAAGGCTACTATTTTGTAACCTGAAGGCTGCTAAAGCAACTATTTCTGTGGCTGTGCTGGGGTGGGCACCCTGTTATAATGATTATATATATATATATAGTATCGGACCCTTTATCCGGAATTCCGAAAACCGGAAAGTTCCAAAAACCGACACTTTCCCCAATTTCAAGTTTTTTTTTTTTTTTTTTTTTTTCTTTTCTTTTTCGGCTCACTGATATAAATACCATTTTTTTCCCACTACGTAAAGGCTCGACTATTCGGCATTCAAGTAACAGAAATGGGGGGAGGTCTTCTAAAATGACCAATTCCTACTGTGAATCACAGCCAGGGCTGGCGGAAGCGGGCCTGCAAGGCCTTCTTTGCAGGCGGGCGCCAAACACAGAGGGGCGCCAAATTGTCCCCAAAGCAAAAATTTTTTAAAAATGGACAGATTTTAGGAAGACATGTTTTATATTAATAATGATTGCAGTGTATATATAATTTATTTATTTGTCTGATAAAATGTGTTCCAAGGCCGTAGCCAAGAGGGGGGGGGGCAAGGGGAGATCAGGAACATATATTACCTGGGCCGTACCCAGAAAATAATTTTGGAGGGGGTCTGACATTTTTTAAGGGAGGGTGGGGTGAGGGGAGGTCTGTTTGATTGAATATCATCATTTTATATATAAATATTCCCCCCCCCCCCCACACACACACACATATAGTATATGTAATGTGATAATTTCGGCGGGAAGGGGCAGGGTCCGAATACATAGGACCAACCCAACCCCGGATACCTGGGTATGGTTTTGTATATTACTATATGTGTAAAAGGGAAGTAAAAACTTTTAGAAACATATATTACTCTATGTAAAAGCAGGGGCGGCCATAGGGTGCGTATCCCCACCCCGCTGAAAATATAAAAAAAGTCGCTCCCTTTTACGAAGATCAACCTTTTCTCAGTTTTTGAGTTTAGAATGGTGCCCGATGCTACGCCCCCCACCCCCCGAAAATTCCCCCTAGCACCAAGGACGTATTTAATTTTGATTTTTGTTACTAAAAATGATAATGATACAGTCTTTCTGTGAAAAATTCTGCCTTTTTTACCGCTTGGAGTCCCCCCCCCCCCCAAATACAACAGCTTGGGCATCATTAAATGACAGATTTGATGCAATGAAAAATCACAGCGATAATTTTAGTTTCTTGTGTAATTTATCGGAAATCGATAATGCAGATTTGAAAATAAAATGCAGTAATTTGGAAAAATTGTTAAAATATGGTGATAGTAAAGATATTAAAGCAGAAGAACTTTTTGACGAAATAGTAGCTTCCAAAGACATTTTTACAGCCGGTATGAATGACCCTTTCGATATTCTGAACTTAATTGTGTCAAATAAATTGTGCTTCCCGAACTTGAATATCATATTGCGAATACTACTCAGCATTCCTGTTAGTGTTGCTAGTAGCGAAAGATCATTCTCAAAATTAAAATTGATCAAGACATATTTACGGTCAAGTATATCTGAGAAAAGACTCATAAATCTAGCTTTGATTGCTATTGAAAATGAAATCTGTCAGGAGATAGATACAAAAGAAATTACAGATAAGTTTGTAAATATGAAATGCAGAAAAATTCATTTTTCCCGATAAATAAATTTTTTTTTTTCTCCTGTAAAAAAAAAAGGGGAGGGGGTGATTTTAGCTTTTTTTGCAGGCTGGCGCCAGATAACCTTGCACCAGCGCTGATCACAGCTGTCCAAACTTATAACGGGGAAGAGTATGCAAATTTCTAACTGCTAGAGGTTATCAATAATTCCACGAATCGTTGTAGTTTAAAGAAAATAAAAAGACAAAATGCTCACAAAACAAATATGACTGATACACGTTACAAAAACAAAACATTTTACAGCTGTGCCGGCGAGCACGGAGAAAACTCAGCTCCGTGCCGATAATCAAAACAGAAAAAGTGCTGATTACATATTTATAGCTAGTGAGTCCTGACCTACTTATTTTGCCCATCTGCATTCCGATGATTCAACAGTGTTATCTCTGAACAGAAGCTCGAGAGGGAAGACAGAGAAAACATCACCGTTTGTATTATTAATCATTCTCTTAGTTTAAAGAAATTACCTGTTAGAAATTGATAAGTGGTTTTATTTTTAATTTACTATTATTTTTCACCCCAGCGATGCAAAGGTATTATTGCCTTGTAATACTGCAATATAAACGAATATTATTATAAATACAATTAAAAACTTTGTTAAAAACACACAATTAAAAATAGATCAGTACGCACCGATCTATTTTTAGAGTGTTTTTCAACATGCATTGATTATCATTCCAAAACATTTCTGATTAGATCCCCCCCCCCCCCCCCCTTTTAACAGCTTTGTCGACAAACTTTTTTTTTACAAGCTTAACTATCCGGAATTTTCACTTATCTGGCATTTCCCGTGCTTTCGGATAGTCATGGATAGTCCAGCGTTTACTTATTTAAATAGTGTCCTTTTAATTAAACAGTTTTTCCATTTCCTGTTATGAGTTACGTTGCAGCTGCATGTGTTGGGGGGAAAGTAGGCGGATTACATTATTTCGACGTACCTCAGATTGTCCCGATATTTTTGTGGGGAACATTGAAACAGCTGAAGATTAATAAAATGTTCAAACAAAATAAAGAATAAATGTTTAAATTCTCCGTTAATGCTCTTCTCCTCTCAAAATTGTATATGATCTAATTGTATGGTCTCGTTTTTTAAATTTTGTTTTGTAATAGTGGGCATTTTCTCAACGTATTTTCGTAATTAAAGCTGAAATTTCGAGCTGCTTTATGGGGAGCTCCAATTATGGAAGCCAATACTTCCGACGGAGATTTCAATAGCTATACGCATATTTTTTTCAGTTAGTATTTTTTCTTCAATATTTAACCATATTTTTAAAAGGCTGCAACTGATTTTAATTTTCATCACAATGATGTTATCAAGGGAGCGAACAAGGTATATTGTTTTTGGCCATCACGTAAGCTATATGTCTGTCTTTGTAATCCTTATGCGGAGGCGAGCGTGCGTAGCGGCGGGAGCGGGGAATATGGTTCTCTCCCGTAGCGATGGTTCTGCATATCTGACAGAATACGTGGATATCATGGGCGCCGGCAACATAGGGCAAGGGGGGCAATGCCCCCCCTGGATCTTTGTATGCAGTGTTTTGCCTTGCTTTTTTGCTCGTTAAAACATGGTAACCATACGTTAAAATAGTCTGCCCCCCCCCCGGGGAAATATTCTGCCGGCGCCCATGGTGGATACCGCGTGAGCATTGAAATTTTATTTTACAGTAAGTTTTGATAAATTTATTTATTTTTTAATTTTAAAATCTATTATGAATGCTTTACTATTTACATAATTATATGCAGTAATTATCATAAAAGCTACTTGTACTTAAAGACCGGTACTTTTTTAATTCTACTGTGCATAAAGGGTTAATTTTTCGGCGGCGACCCGAAAACCGGCTAATTCCATAAACCGGAATAAGGTCGGTCCCGAGGTTGCCGGATAAAAGGTCCCATTATATATATATATATATAATTAATACTGCAGGATTTTTATAATTGGAAATTTCTGTTGTCCAGAATCAGTAAAGTCTCATCGATTTTGAATTTGAAAAATTCTACTGTATTTATTTAAGGTACTTTAAGGTAGCACATATTATACTTATTTTGGGATTATTAAAAAAAAAAAAACTAGGTGTCAAGGATTTCCATAAATTAAAGGCTTTAAAATAAAAGTATTGATAACGCTGTTGAGCTTTTGAGCTGTTTTGATAGATTTAAAAGGCAGCCACATTTTTGTTACATTTACATACTGCATGCTGTCTTTCACCAAGTAAGTAATTAAAAATCGAATATTGATATCTGCTGTTTGTGTGTTTTGTAAATTTAAAAAATATATTAGATGATTAATTTAATTTTAAATATGGTATTTAAAGGATACAAAATAAAAATTAGGAAACCTAAGATTTGGAAAAAATATTTGTTTTAAAATTAAAATTCAATAATTAAAATAAATTTAAATAAAGACCAGTGGAAATGTGGCTTAAGTCATCACTCCATTTAAATTGTTACAATTACTTGGTCCCACGGGTGACGACTTATGAGATTTTACTGTATATATTAAGGATACTGGCATTCTCTATGTTTTTTTTTTTTTTTATAAGAATAGAATTAAGTTGATCAGTAATGATTGTTGTCTATGTTTATAATTTTTTTGTTTTAACTAGAAATACTGTTTAACTACATACACACACAAAAAGGAGGGAGGGATGGAGGAAGAAAAATTATATATCTAAAACCACACATTTATCATTAGAATTTTTTCTTACAAAATTTCGTTTTTTAGTACAAAATTTCGTGATTTGGAAAGATACAGGATTTTGAAATTTCATAAGAGAGCACATTATTTTAATTTGGTAAATTGTTTAAAATAATTCTTTCACTTAAAACTCATTTAGATATTTCTGTTTGTTTTGTTTCCTCAGTACGAAAGATCTGTAGATGATTTTTTGCGAAGGACAGCTCGTTTGCCCAATAGAATGGACAGAAGATATCGAGAGAGAAGATGAAACTGTGTCACAAATAAAAGATTGTGATTAAATATATATATATATATATATTCCATGTTATATATAAATATTTCATTTTTCATTCATCACTACCACAACAGAGCTTGATCGAAAAAATAAATAAATAAATAAATCCTGATTAAAAATATTTTGCTTCTTATGACAAATTTATGTTGGATAAAGTCACATGCAATAATTCAAAAATATATTCCGTTACCAATTTATGTTAATTTCACCTATTTTGCTCTGAATCAGTTTGTCTTCCTTCTTAATATATATATATATATTATATATATATATACATATATATTCCACTTGCTGATAAAATTTTATAGCTAAAATTTTTTATTTTTAGAAGTTACTTAAAAATGTGATGTGGTTTACTTAGAAGTACACTAGTTACTAATTAATATTTGTATATACAAATATTAAAATAATTGAATTTTTTCCTTCCTGTAAAGTATATATATATATATATATATATTTACTGTAGCTAAAACCATAACTAATATGTATTTTTGTGTGAATTCATTCAGTATGTGTGAATAACAATTCAAAACTTGTTCTGTGAATTTGCCATGAACATTGTCATGTAACATATGCCATGAAGAACACTTCCGATTTGTAAAACTACTTTAATCACTTGTTAATTGATCTAGCTAAAATTGTGACTGTATTTTCAAGCTCTGTTGATCTTTTAACATCAAAATCGTAAATTTATAAAGTTTTCACATTTTGTTTTTCTTTGTTTTAAAACAACACTGTGGAATGAATAGTTTCACTTACTACAATATTTTTATTTGCAAAACAAAAGCAAGTTCTTTCATTTTGTTGCATTATAAATCATGTATATACTAAATGTTGTTTTTGTATATATTTAAAGTAGAAGTATTAAATCAAGAATTCTTGCTTGTGAATGGGTCCATTTATTTATAATTTTAGTTGAATTTATAATTGTTTAACAGCTGTGCATCGCATGTTGTTGCTCATGTAATTTAAGAAGGCATCTCTCTCTTTATTAATAATTTATAATATGTGTTACTTATTTAGTTTCTTTCATTCATCTTTATCTACGAATTAATTTAATATTGGTTTTCAGACAATGATTTAGTACAAATACCTTGTTTTAATTCATCTCTTTATTTATTTTAAAGGGGCTAGAAGAGTTATTCAGAAATTTCTTGACAAACTGTTAGTGAAATCATGTCTTCCATTTGTGAAGGAGATGTGCTTTTATATTTTTCTATCTTTAAAAAAAAAATAATAATAATAATATCAAAAGAGTAGCAACTTGTGCAGAAAAATATGCTAAGCAGCAAACACATTTGTGTGCTGTGTGTGTTTAATTCTGGTTTTGGCTGGGTTAATATGAAAAATTTCATGGTTGATAATATTTTCTTCATTAAATTTCTTTTTTAACCCCGCCCCCTCCCTTCTATGCCTGCTTTTATTGTAAATTATGTTGAACTATGAAAATGAAGTTGTAAAAGATATCTCAGTGATTAAAAATTCCCTTTTCGAAGAAGTTGGGAAAATTCACCTATAAAATGTGTGTTTATTTTAAGTTTTAGAAATTCAGCTATTATATCAAAATAAAAATTACAAAATTCAGTCTTGTCTTTGTTAAAAATTATTGAGTGTCTTCTTCAGTTGTATGTCCTTAATCCTTTCACTTGCACTAGCCAATAAGATTTATAGACTTTTTTTGTGTTTTATTATTGGTTAGGAATTTTAAATACTCTCATTTGTAGTTTTATGTTAAATGAGCACTTTAAATTTTTGTTGAGAAAATCGAGTTGATCTAAATATTACCATTCATATTAATATCTATTCTTAAATTTAATATTCAACTCTGATCAGTGGCTTGGTTTTGGAATGTAACTTGCTTAGAAAAAAGAAAAATTTATTCAGTGTTGATATTTTTGGAAAAGGCGGAAGTTGAGGAAATAATTGAGTTTTGGTTGAGGAAGACCTTTTATATATAATATATATATTTGTTAAGCATATGTTGTTCTAGTAAATGTTTTCCCTTGTTGTTCCTGCTGTGTGACCTCATATAAATATAAACTCTCTCCCCCCTTTTTTTTGTTATATTTTACTTTTCTTCACTGTAAAATGTATTTATGTCTGACATTTGATAAACTATTAATAATTTCACACACACACACACAAAAAAAAAATAATTATAATAATCAAGTTTTCTTGAAGGGGTGAGGTAATTTGTACTAAACTTTAACTATATATATTTTTTTTAATTAATTTTCTTAGTTTAGTTGAAATATGTTATATTATCTATTTTGATTCATAGAACACACATGTGCATGCATACCAAAATAGGAAGTTTTAAAGCCTAAAACCCATTACTAAGTAATGCTATTCTTGTTTTGCTGTTACTATGAGTAAGATCGTACATCTTCATGTCAATTCCACTAAATCTATATGTTTACTTATGGACCCTGGCTTTGCAGACAAACTTGTTGTGCATGTTTGCATATTTTTCTAAAATACTTGTGTTTACTTTTACATATTGCCATAAATTATGTATTAGATGTTAAGTAAGCAATCCTTTAAACATTCATTTTACTTGTAGATGTATAGTTTTGTATATTTTATGTGCAAGATAAAAATTTGGTGAAACTCTTGCATGAATACTTTGAAATTTTTATTTGATCGTCCAGTTTTCATATTTTTGAAAAAATACTTGTGAAATAAAATTGTATTTATAAAAAAAGTCAGTTTCTTTGTTTTAATTGTATTTTTAAAGAGCTTATTGGCAGTTCTAGGAAATATATGTTGTAAATATAAATAATTACTTGGATGTCCCTTATTTTATGAGTTGAAGTTATTTTTATTTATTTATTTTTTAATGCATACCAAATTGTATTTAAACTTGTACTCTTAATGTAGTATGAGTTGGTGGTACAATTTGAGTATCCCTTACATATGCCTTTTAAAATAATAATAATGAAATCTACTATGTATACTACCTAAATTTATTCTGTTTGACCTTAAATGCTTATCAGACAAATATCAGCTGTCTAAGATAGTGTTAACCTGCGTCCAATTAATGAAGCAAAAAAGAATGCCCTATAATCTAGAGAATATCAACCGGTGGGGTGCACCTGCGCAGGGTGGGTTGTTAAGAAACAGGCAAAGAGCAAGTGATAATGCATCTCTCTATTCAAAAAAAAAGTAAAGGCCGCTGGCACTGTCAAAGCTTGTCGACCTAACTCCTCCTAAACCGTAGAGATTTGAGTTTTGACTAAGGTGCCCACAGATTCGAAAAATTCCGAGGAACCTGCTAAGCTGATTTAAATTTCGAAAATCGAATTATTTTAGACGATATTAATAAAAAAACTGAAAAAATAAACCAAATGGTTGCCAGATTTGGCATAAAATCATTCATTCCTTTGCAACAAAGCGTTTCCAAGTATCTAGAATCGCGTGAAATTTACAAACATGAGTTACGCCAAAATAAAAACTGTATGAAATAAGTAACTCAAAATGTGTTACACAAAGTTGACAATTTTCGAATAGTAAGTTCACATAGACAACAGGCGTTTAGAATTAGCGATTATTCGTTTTTCCAAAACAGAATAACTAATATCTTGAAAATGAAAAATAATTAAAATGCAGATTATTTTAAAGCTGGTTCTCGTCCAACTGAATTATTTGCTACCAGTAGAAATATTTGGCGGCGTTAACTATGCCATTATAGCAGTTATAGTACACTTTGGATATTTGCTAACGCGACAAGATGGTATAATTCGTGGTGTTAAGTACGCCAATCTGCAAACGATTACGTAAATGAAAATATAGATAACGGTTTTCCGGTAACCTTAAATGAATAGTAAATATAGGTTGTGAGCATGTGTAAATTGCCAAATAATGAAAAGTCGCCATTGGTGGCAAGCTATTCTATCTGTTCCGTAGCTTTTATTAACTTTACATGTACGCAAGTCGCCAAATAATGAAAAATCGCCATGGGTGGCAAATTCGCAAGGTGTCCAATAGGTTTTACATTATTAAAAATACAGCTGAAACAGATGTTCTGATTTTATTATGCTTTAGCTCCTAATTAATATAACTTTTGAATGGCAACATTAAATATCATGTTTCTGAGGAGTGCAAATAATTTTTCCAGCGATTATAAGCGGAGTCTGCACTCCAGGTTGAGTATAGCTCAGGACCCGTACAACACGGATTCCCATAACAAAATATCTTTGATACAAGAACCAAGTAATGTGTAGCTCAGTAACATTCTATCTGATCCAATCTTTGGGTTTTGTCTGTTGAAATTATGTCTTTTTTACGAATAGCCTGATTAGGGGCCGAGGCCCCTAGTGTTTTAAAAAATTCATCTTATTTTTATTCTAAAACATGTCTATGTTTGCTCCAAGTTTACTGATAACATTATTTTGTAGAAAAGGCAATTAAGAATTCCTTGTTGAAGAATAAAAAGCTCTATGTATACTGAGGGATATGAGGGGGCACCGTCATAAGTAACCATAGAGGGGGGGGGGGACTTAATGATAAACATAGAATTATACACTTTGAAACGAAAAGCCTGCCTGACCACTGTGTCAAAGATGATGCAGAAAATGGGAGGGATTTTTACAGTGGGTGTTAACTTGAAACCGGAAACCAACCTGTCAAACTTTGCCTGCTCTTTCCCCCCCATGCAAAAGAGCATAAATATAAAAAAGAGAGATGGCAAAAGGTCGTTTATCAAGGACAAGCTTAATTGGCACGACTCGAAAATCTTGCATTTCTTTGCTGTTTTGCCAGATTAAAGTAGAAATACTTGAAACTAATTCTGCTATTAGTGAATTTAATCAGATGATTTATTATAAAATCGACAATTAAAATTAAATGCATTCTCACTTTTAGAGATTCGCGTGGAAAATGTTAAAATAAAGGATAAATTTGCTGCATTTATTTATAATTTAATTACGGAATTTAAAAAAAGGAGAATGTTTTGTGAAAAGTAAAATCATTTAAAATATTCTAAAACTCATTTATTGTAATATTGCAATGTTTTGTCTAATGTAAAAGAAAAATTAATTTAAAATAATATTTTTCTAACTACTTTAGTTTAGACTAATGCCTTAATAATTATAGTTGAAAACTACTCACTTTGTTGTGTAAAAATAGTAGTACAATATATTTTTGCCACTACAATAATACTCTTTTGGCTTTTCTTTCTTCGTTCCTTTTACGAAAAATAGAATTATCGAGTTTACTTGCATCAGGCGCTTGTGGCACCACTGTTTTGAAGCAGAAAAAATCATCAAAATTAATATCCCCACATAAAAGTCGCAGTCACGTATTTGACCTTCATTTATGTCTAAAAATATTACTATAAAAAGAAAAATGACGGCAGATGATCTGGAAACATTTGGTAAATTAATAATTTTATAATATCAGTAATGTTTTAGCATTAGAGTGTACAATATTATGTTGTAGATTTCCTCATTCAATAGCTGCATGAAAAATTGGGGGGGAAAAGGTGCGACTATTATGCGAGTAAACACTGTAACTTCCATAGATGTATAATAATATTGAAGACATTTTTGGCACCAAACTTAACGATCAATTATTAAAAATTGCAAACCTTGTACAACTTTCAATGTTTTAATCTCCGCATTATCTGGCAAACACATTTGAGAAGTGATTCGGTGCAACAAGTTATGTCAACACTTGCCCAATTTTAATAGCACTGTAGTGCTAAAAAAAATCCCTATTCCCCACGCCTCTTTAAATTGCTAGAGACCAAAATGTTGCTACACCATGCAGATCTAATGGATGTCCATGAATGTTGTTGGCAGGTATGAAATAGCATATTATTTTGCATTCTTGTATAAGTAACATGTAAGGTATCTGCTAGTAGTTCCACATCCTTTGTTCTTTTTGACAAATAACAATAAGCTAGCCAACTCAATTGTTTTCATTCTTTCCTCTACATACATATATGAAGGGGTTTTGCTGAAAGAAGGCAGCTACAACTATTCAAGGTGAAAACTAGTAAGCATTTGGGGATTAGATACAACTGACCGCTCTGTCTGTTTTAGTACAGTCATTCAGGGTAACTTCGATCCACATTTTCTGTATTTTCACTCCCCCAACCACCACCACTTTGTTTTAATAGTATTTTCAGACCTATGGTATAAAACTGAAAAACAAACTAAATTTTATCTTAATTTACACAAATTAGTAAATGCTGATGATAAAGGAGAAAAAGTAATAGGTAATTTACCCGGTGCAAAATTACCCTGCCATTCAGGGGTAACTTTGAACTAGTATCAGAAATAGCAAGTAAAATACCTTATTTTATTCAATCTAGGAGTCAGGGCAACTTTGAACCAAGAAAATTAAGATTAAAAGAGCTTTCAAACAGTCGTTCAGAAAAAAAAGGCTGAATAGCTAAATTCAGGGTGGCCACGCGTCCTTGAAAACCTTGAATGTCCTTGAATTTACAAAAAAAAAAAAAAAAAAGTTCAAGGCCTGGAATGTGCTTAAATTTTGAATGGATGTCTGGAATGTCCTTAAATTTTGAAAGGAAGTCTGGAATATCCTTAAATTTTACCATCCAATTGCTGAATTTTTGTTGTGTTATCGGTTTTTCCCAGCCCCTACGATAATGAAACCGCATACCATGGAGGAAAAGAAAAATCACAATTGTTGAATAATTGCAGTTGAAATTTTTACTATCCTGAAATTTATTATATTAAAATTAATGGAAGACATATTTTATATTTTATTATATTAAAATTAATGGAACACATATTTCCATGCGAGTATTTAAAGGCTCGTGTTTCATTCCCCTCCCCTCCTTCAATTTAACTTGTACACGAATTCTTTTTTCATGAAGAAAAAAGAATTAAAGTCAGTCCAAAAGAATTTAAGTAAGTAATTTAAGTCATGTCTATCTAAAATGCGCGAGTTTTGTTCCTACTTATAGAAGCTGCTATTTTGGAATTGAAGAAGAAATATCATTTTTAGGTAAACATGCAAGTTTTATATTTTTTATACTAGTATTTGTATAATTATAAACTAATTTGCAAATTCCCTTTCACTTATACTTTCCTCCTCATTTAAAATTTATATTAAATCAAATAATACACACAAAAATGTATTAAGTAATATCTGGTATCAAAATATGGTATTTGCCAAAATCAAAATATTTGATTAAAACAGTACTTGCTCCAATTTACATTGTCTCTCAACAATTATGAAATAGTATTAAGTGTGCGTTCAGGATATCCTTGAAAGTCCTTAAATGTCCTTGAATATTTTCTCTGAGAAAGAGTGGCCACCCTGTAAATTGAGTACCATGTTGTCAATTTATTTTTTTAAATACAGAGTAAAAAACCAGTTTTGCAATCTTGCTAGCAAAATGAAGCAGTGGACCATGAGCAGCTGAGTAAAACCATATATACTGAAAACTAGTGGTGGCACAATGTTACCCCCATTGCTCAGTTATCTTTAATGACTGTAATACAAGATTTAGCAATTGCTGCTACATCATTTAGGTACCACTACAGTGGTATTACTACAGTGTAGTACATTGTAACTCGTGACTCCCATTGGTAGAGCTACCTCTTTTTAGTAGCAAACGCTTCATATGTAAAAAAGTAAAATCGGATTAGTATGTTATTGAAGAAAGATTTGGGGGGATTGAAAATTTCGGGTATCCATATCCAAAATAATGTAATCAAAATAACAAGGTTTCAGTTTGTGGACTAATAAACATCTGTTGAGTTCCATGTAGGTCTGTTAAATTACACATATTTTGGAGGCACTTTTTTCAAAACTCAATTAACTTGAAATTGCGATGCAATATTTCAATATTATTTTGGATATTTCTTGCAAAATAAAAGATATTACCAATCTGATTTCAGTTCTGGGAACTTACTTTTCATGCCAAATTGGGCGCTGTTTCTCTGAAAGCCATCAAGAATGGGGACATATTTTGAGCATGATCCAAATAGTAATTGACTATAGACTTTTTATGTACTGAAGATGAGCATGGATGCTAATGTATTTAAAATCTTGGGTAACCCTGTAAATAAACTACTCAACCAATTTCAATAAAAAAAAAAAAAAAAAGGTGCACCGTGGATAGATGTTACAGCAGTTCTAACTACAACATTCAATGGCTAGTTAATTTTGAAATTGCTACATCCAGACGTGCTCCAAAATTAGCTAAGGAACATTCAAAGTAGATCATACTTGCATAAATATATATGTACCTTGAGATCATGCAGGAACTTTGTCACTTAAAATTTAGGAATGATTAAAATTTATTTTTGTGTCTAAATCTTACTACCAATTTTGTTCGTGAAACAATATTTTTTAAAAACTTTTTACTAGGAAGAAATTCCTGTTTCAAGGTATTTGGGGCTTATGCGTACACTGAAACTCAATTATCAACAGGGATGAGATTCTTCAGACCATTGTCTGATTTTTAGACTTTTTCAATGTTTAAAAAAAAATCATTTTTTTTTAATTTTTCGAAGATTTCCGATTTTTTAAAAAAATTATTAAGACAAAATTGTATTTAAGTAGGATAGATTTAATATCAGTAATGATTACAATATTTATTGAACTTGAAATTCACTGCTCATATGTCTCACATTCTTTCAGATTGTGAATCTCATGCCTGCATCAAGCAGAGAAATATCATCAAAATAACTGAAATCTCAAAAACATATGCAGTCCTAAAGCACAACTCCAATCTTGGCTTTGATCATAATGTCGTCAAGTAAACTTAGTGTCTGCTATAACCCAAAAACCTATCACTATACCAACACCTAGAGAGCCGCAAAATTACTATATATCCTATGATCATGAAAACCTATGCAGTTTGTGAGATGGGAATATACAATTTGCCTACTGAATTTTAACTTGATCAGAAGTAGTACATTTAAAATGGTTTGCATCCACAGGCTGAAATGTGTAAGAATTATTAACCGCTTCCTGCGACCAGTTGGTTCACCATCTTAATAAATCTTGTGTTTCTCACCGGCTTCCGCAGCACTGAAATATCTCAGATTCTGAATGGAATTTAAAACTAAGATTGTTACAAACAGGGGCGGCCCTAGGATAAGTGGCGCCCCCTGCTAACATAAAAAAGACGCCCCCTTTTATGCTCTACTTAGTTTTTGAGTTCGACATGACGCCCCTTCAAAGCCAGCACCCCGATGCGATGATTGCCTTGCTTACCGTGTCGGGGTGCCCCTGGTTACAAAAATAAGATGGTTTAGTGATAAAAACCTACAAAAAGGTCAAATTATTTTCGTCCTATATTAATTCTGAAGAGCTAGATATATCGGCCGTTATAAAAAATAAATAAAAAATCTGAAACACTTTCAGATTTTAAATATGCACTAAAGTGTTATATATTAAAAGCATATCATATCCATGCGCCTTCCCTATTCTTTCCTTATTCCATTAAGTTGGAAAGCGTATCATTATTCATGAGTGATTAAACAAAATTAAAATTGATATTTCTAACATCTTTTTTCTGGATGTAATACATTATAAATAGAAGGGGAAAAGACCAGGAAAATGCATAATTCAAACTGAATGAAAGTTTCAAAAACTTATTTTTTGTTTGTTTGTTCATAGCTGCCGTACCTTCCGAATTTTCCGTGAGACTCCCGAATTTCAGAATGCACTTCTGAATAGTTTATAAATCTCCCGAATTTTTCCAAATTATTCGCATGTTTTATGTACTTAACAATTTTTGAAAAACTTTTATGGAACTTGTTAAATGCAAACGACGGTAACTGAAGAAACGTTGCTATTGACTGAATCTGATATTTTGTAATGACGTCATAGCACGTAGAACTAGAGCCCCTGGAATAACCCCCCTGGAGGATCCCTATGTAGAAACGTAGCAAGCTTTCTCGCCGATTCCCAATGAATTTCTGAAAGACGACGTGGGACTATCGATAACGCTCCGCAGAATCGAATCACAGAGCTCCCCCCCCCCTCTACTCTACTCCACTCCGCTCTGCACGTGTATGTTTATTTCGTGTATGCTATAGTCTGACGAGACACTGGGCAGGGCGGATTAAAGTGCTCTCTGGCGATTTGGCGTGCAGTCGGACTCCTTTGGCAAGAGTCGTTTCTCCCGCTGTTATACACTGCATGCTAGGGGTTGCTGCCCGCAGCGCAAGTTGATCCGCGAAAAACAGTAGAGCTTCCACATTCTTTTTCTGTTGCAGTATATTTACATACAGCATTTCAATAATCCGTTTCTGTCACTGCTATGGAATAGAAGTAAGGTGTTAGGGGGAGGGGGGTGGTTTTTTAAAAAGTACATATTTATTTATGCAATAACAATAATGGAAAATTGGGAAATTCAACGTTTGAGCATGAAATTTTATCTCTCAGCTATTTACAGTTTTCTTGTTATCTTTTTATTTTTTCTTAATGTTTTACTTCTTTCCCTTGTCTTGCCTTTGCCATTGGAAAAAGAAAAAAAAAAAAAAAAAGTCATTGACAATACAAGAAATTTCCAGATTTCACCATTCAATTTTTTTTTTCCCTGTCTTTATACATAGACAATGTTTTGACTGGTGTTGATAAGTGATTTTTAAGCGATATTAAACTTTAAAATTGGAACACATTTTAAGAAAGGCTGATCTATGCAAACGAAATAGTTTTTCTGCTCTTTTCGATTTATCATTTTTGCGCTTTCTCATTTAATTTTAAGTTTTTAGCTATTTACCTTATTAATTTTTCACTGAAACAAAATGCTCCAAAGAAAGTCTTAAAAAATCCTTCTTGAATACGAATTAGTTTTTTCTTTCATTGAATTAGTAGTTTGTGCTTGATTAAAAGAATTTAGCATTTTATAAATATAGATTATATGTAAATGAACTTTACACAAAGTTTAACATTTACTTTCTTACCGTTACAAAGACAAGCGGTTATTATTCTTTGTTGTTACACATATTATTGCTAGCCCATATTAATCTTTCAGTATCCTACAAGAATCAGTAATGCAATTTTCGTCCTCGCTTCAATCTGCATCCATGGGAACATATAGGTTTAAACCCGAAGAGTGTATCTGCATCTATAATCCATATCTATTAATTGCTAAAACCCCGGACTAAACATTTAATAAAGAAGGGTTTTCTCTAATCGTATGTAAATTTCATACAAAAGCCAAATGATGATTGCTTTTTAACTGCCCACTGTTTCTTTTTTATTTCCGTAACATATTACCTTCAAATCTAAAATTTTTTATTCATATTTAAATGCATGCATTTAAATATGAATAAAAATTTTAGATTTGTAATTTTAGACTGCAATTTTAAATGCATTAAAATATATTTAGAACAATTAATCAACAAATAAAATAAAAAAATATTAGGAAAAGAACATGGAATTTCTAACTCTACTGTTTTTCGCGGATCAACTTGCGGTGCGGGCGGCAACCCCTAGCGTGTAGTGTATAACAGCTGGAGAAAAGACTCTTGCCAAAGGAGTCTGACTGCACGCCAAATCACCAGAGAGCACTTTAATCCGCCCTGCCCAGCGTCTCGTTATAGTCTGTTCGCGGAAACTAGAGGACGAAAGTAAACAAATGGTTTACCGAAGAATTACATTTTTGGCACCAATCCCTAGTTTGGTGAATTTAACCTTTTTAAATTCCAAACAGCGTAAATGGAAGAAAGCAGAAATTCACTCTGTGTTGGTGCTTTGGCACAATGCCAGGTGTTTACTCATCACCAGTTTGCAAGTGCAATGTTTAGATTTGTTCTCTCGACTCGGCGAATGCACTATAGATTGTGGTGTTCGTAGTTGAGTGAACGGTAAAATTATGTCCGGAAAGAAGTATTTAAGGCAATTTCAATTGGATTATTCCAAGGACTTTAAATTTATCAAACCTTCAAATAAAGGTGCAAACATTGAATTTTGCATCTATTGCTATCGTGCAAGGGGGAAGAATTGGCATTGTGACTCACAATAAATCGGAAAAGCATCAAACCTACTCTAAAGCGTGTGGAAACAGTTCAAAGATTGACTTCTCATTTGCTACATCACAGGATCTAAGCGTGATAAAAATCATATGTGCTTATTTACTCCCTCACTCAAATGCTGAATGTGAGAGAGTATTCAGCCAAATCAGAAAAATCAAAACTGACTTCAGATCATCCCTCTCTAATGAGAATTTAGAGAAACTCCTTATTGCAAAATTCTCCAATGAATCAAATTGTTATGATAATGACTTTAGTCAGGAGTTTCTAAAAAAAGCTAAATCTGCTGTTACATCATCCCTTAAGTCTTAATATTGTATTAAAATGCGCATACCTTGTCGTTGATGACAGTACTCAATTCCTTTTCATAATTTCCTGTTTAATAAAAATTTTATATATATATTTCATCTGTAATTTAACTTTCAAGGATCTGCATGCAATATGCAGTAAGTAATTAAAGTTTTATTGGAAACATAATTTAGCATTTGACATTGGATTCTTCTCGGTATTTTAATTCATTTGTAATGCAAATAGTTCAAAAGTATTTAGTGTTTAAAAAATTGTTTATTTCTTTTAAAAAGTATCGCATTTTACAATTGGCTGTTTTAATAAATATTTTAAGCTATAAATTTTACTTGTATATCTAATTTTCTTGGTTACTGATATATTACGCATGTGTACATGAAGTTTTTTCATCGATAACAAGGTTCTTTTAAAGTCTCCCTAATTTTAAAAAAAACCTCCCTAATTCTTTAAAAAAGGAGGAAAACTTATCAGGGACTACTTCAGGAGGACTATACTACTTCAGGAGGAAAACTTATTCAGCTGATTTTTTTAAAATTAAAAACTGCGTTTTCTATAAGTTTGCGCCATCTATCGACGGCTTTGTAAAAAAAAAAAAGCTCAATTGTATTCTTTATATATATATACAGGGTGTCCAGCCTTAATGTGACCCAATAGCTAATTCCCGAACCGTTCGGTTTAGATATGCACTTCCAATTTAAAAAATGTTTTAAAAAGGGTAAAGAATGTTTTTACGTGCTTTTCGATCCAAAAAACCCATTTAGAAAAAAATTACAAAAATTAAATTTTTATACGGTCCCCAGGTCCTATCACTTATATTTAGGAAAGATGCAGTACACAAAAACAAAGTAAACACAAAAGGTTTCATTTTATTACGATAAAAACTGACCAAGTTATGGAACTTTGAAAATCATACATTTCATCCATTTTCTTGGCCAATTTCAAGAAGCTAGTAAGGCACCGTCTCCAAAGCGTTGAACAGCACGGGAAATTGTACAATAAGATAGATGTCTTCGACTGGGAAATTTAATGGCATAAAGTCTTGCCGCCTCTCTCTTATTTCGATTACACTGCCCATACAACAGTACCATTTCGCAGTATTCTTCATTTGTATACATCTCGTTCTCCTGTACTAGAATTCGTAATATTAGAATACGACCGTATGCAATTGCAAGCGACCAGTGGCGCAGCGACGGGGGGGGTCCAGGGGGTCCGGACCCCCCCTATGAGCTAAGGGGCCGCTATGAGCAGGGTCCGTTTATCTACAGGGCGAGTGGGGCCCATTGGCCACCAATTTAAAGGGCCCATTTTTTTTCTATCTTTTCCAAATTTATTCTCTAAAAAGTGTCTTTTCTTTAAAAAAAAACCTCTTTTTAAACTTTGTATCGGTAGTTGGCTTGAAAAGGAGGACGCAAGGTAAAATCATCAAAGGCTTCCAGCAAGAACCGTCATAGAGACTCCTTAGGCAATAAATCTCCAGTCGTGTATCTGATAGGGAATTTGTGGGGCTAGGATGGACGAATCGGACAATGTAAAGGGAAGTAATTCGCACCCTTGTAGCGCAAAGGAACGGAATATCCTCAGAAAGAATCTATTCATGCTACAATTAAGTGATAACAAAATTGTCATGAAGGAAAGAGGAAAATATATTGCCTATATTGTAGTCTTCAAGCATACCACTCTTCTTTTCTCGAGATAAACAAGCCACAGTATTCAAACAGTGAATACACACACACACACACACGACAAACAGTAAAAAAGAGGGTCTGCTGGGAGCTTAGATGTGGTATAACGAAATTTCGAATGGTTCAGTTTTAGTCTCTCCTGAATTCACTTGAGTTGGATGCCTTTAGTTTGTAAGCAGAAGTTTAAGTTTTGGGTTCTTTGTTCCTTACGATCATGAATTCGTCCAGTTTAAAAAGAAAGAAAACCCAAAGTGAAATGTTTTTATCTTTGAGAAAAAAATTAAAGCCGATGATGGTGATCATGCAGCATCAAAGACTGTTGATAGTATGGATGGGCCCGGACCCGGCGAAAAATCTGTTGCACCGAAAGAAACCTTTGAGGGTGCTAAATCTCAAGCTCATCCTCTTGATATTGGGCTCTACATTAACAAAGAGGTAAACTTTACTTGATTAAATTTCAAAATAACTTTACACAACAGAGGAGGTGGAATCACACAGACGTGGTTCATAAGTTATTACCAGTAAAAATCTTAATATGAAAAGATCTTTCAAGTACAGTGCGCACCGGTTATAACGGACCTGGGATATAACGTACTATCGGTTATAACGTACATAGAAGCTAGATCCCGATTGAAGTCCTATATTTATAATGTTATTTAACTTCGGTTAAAACGTACTTAACGAAAGTACGTACTTCGGCTATAACGTACTTTTTATACCAAAGCCAAAAATAAAATTTTGCTTTTCTTAAGTATTTTATTTCCTTTTTCTCGAAAATTTTAGTACGTTCAAAAACACTCGTTGTCAGTTTGCAGATTCTCTAGCGAGATGAATTGTGTATAAATGAAGGGAACAATCTTTTATCTTTTAACCCTGCTAGATAGGGCTAAGAACAAGACCATGTGTTTTCTTTGTCATTCATCAATGTACGAAAATGACTTCTGAAAAGCCCTATCTATAATGATTCTGATGACAGTGAAGAAGAAACAGGGGAGCCTATACCAAGCATACCCGAAGCATTAAATGCTGCAAAAACATTATCGCGATTTTTTGAATGCCGCAGTGATGATGCAGAGACTCTACAAAAGTCTAATATGGATATCTAAAACGTATATTTAAAGTGGCATCTGCTCATTTAAAACAAAAGAAAATTAAAATTATTTATCTCAGTAAAAATTGTAAGTAATAAAGAAATTTTTTCTGTTTTTTACTTAAATTTTAAAAAATCAGACCTGTTTAAAACACACATTACAGTGAAATTATGAGCCCGCTTTCTTTTTATGTGTAATATTGGATCTTACCGGCGATATTGCCTATAACGTACTACTTTTTTAGGTCCCGTGAGAGTACGTTATAACCGGTGTCTGCTGTATAATCTAGCAGATGGTTGAAGTGTATTTATTTATAATTAGCCAAGAATTTTCTAAACATAGACAATCGTACTTGCATGTATACAAGATGTAATGTTCCAACTTATAAAGATTATTTAAAACTATATCATAAGCTTATTATTACTGGCAACTACAATGTAGTCAATGATTACAAATCTAATATCTTACGGTACTAAATATAAACAGGGCCCGATTTATACCCCTGGGGGCCCCCATACATCTTACCTTCCTCGAATACAAGAGTGATTTTATTTTATAGGCTGCTATGAGTTTACATACCTTTGACAGGTATACATAAGCAAAGCATTTTATGAATCTAATAAAAGAATTTTTTTTTAATTTTAGAATTCCACTAAACTAACTCCAAACATAAAACAATGAAAACTTTGTAAATAAACACTCATAAAATGATACCTTTTTTGCAGAAAACGCGTTTTCGTACTGAAAATTTCAGTATATCCTCAGTCTAAAGGTTCACAATTTTAGGCTGAGGAGGTACAGAAATTTTTAGTACGAAAACGCATTTCCTGGAAAAAAGGTATCATTTTATGAGTGTTTATTTACAAAGTTTTCACTCTTTTATCTTTTTAACACCAGTATTTTGAGTGTATTTACTGTAATCATATTTTGTTACGTTTACTGTAATTATATTTTGTTACATTTTACAGTATGTCAGGAAATATGAGCGAAATGTTACATGTACAAAAAATTACTGCGTATTTTTTTCATTTTGCCCCCCCCCCCCTAGAGTGGGGGCACCGGGCCAATACCCCGAATGCCCCGCCGTAAATCAGGCCCTGAATATAAATATACATTACTTATTGCATACTAGCTGCTTAGCCCGGCGTTGCCTGGTTGCATTAGGCGTTACGACGCAACCTGACTTAAAAATTATCTGCTGCTCTAGTCGGCTAATCAGCTAGTCCTGTTTACGGGAATGAAGCTTATTTTCACAACACTAATGCATAAAGTAAACATGAATTTTAAAGACATTGTTACTTATACTATTAAAATTACTTGAACTCAGTACAATGCGGCCCAACCCTTTCTCATCTGTGATTTTAATTCTTAAACCCAGATTTAACCTGTTAGCTCCCTCAAAGATTCAACACCGAAGATTTTCTTCTGTTCCCAGCATTGTTACCCAGATTGGTTTGGGTTTATCAGTGTCTAATGCAACCACTGTTGCGCTTTCACAACGCAAGACACCAGCGGAGCATTCATAGATTCATGTTACTAGGTACAGAAGGGTATCTTATCCGTTGTGTCTTTGCAACGATGGGGGGAACAAGTTAAATGTGGGTTCTATGGGAGGGTTTAACTCGATAACAATAGAATAAAATCAAATTGACATTTTTTCTTTTCCGAAGACGCTCACCGCTCAGGTACGCACTGCTAACAACCCAAAAACTTATAAATGGATTGCCCCATGCCACTGATTGACTGGGCTCTTCTTTCTGTAGAGGAAAAATATAAAAGCTGCTGTGTGGTATCTGAATTGATTTAAAGTGTGCAAATTGATCATGAACAAGGTTAATGCCTGGGAAATAAAGAAATCATATTTCTGAATTTACTGAACTTAAATATGAATCAAATCAGTTCTATCGTTGGTGATAAATTTAATAATATATATAATATTTTTAAAAGGAATTTAGATGAAATTATTTATAATTTAATTATTGATTATATTTTCCAATTGAAGCATTTAATTATTGGAATATTTTTGTTACGGAAGAAGTATATATTAATTTACATAAGTTCATTATTAATAATAAAACATTTACGAGTATTATAAAAACTTCCATTAATCGAAGCGATTTTTTTGCGAAATTCGAATTAAAACAGCTGTTGTTTATTGCATTATATTTGAAGCCAAAATGCGCCAAACACTACTGTTATTGTACAACTAAAAGTCAAAGCCCGTTGTGAAGCAATTACAACTAGCGCTCTTCTGAAAACGTGAAAAAAGTTTCTCATTCCAAAGATTTCGTTTTGTGTACATAGTTATTCTTATGTCCAAGCAGACGATTTCTTTGCTTGGCTCGATTTCCTCTTATCAATCCTGGATTTATTTGTGAGAAGAAAAATTAAACTGCGTAATCTAGAAAAACAATTTTAAGGCCTTTATAAATAGCGCAGTCTTATCTCTTTTCTTTTTGTAAAGGGTTGCATGACGTAATTTTAAAATTAAAAAAAATGTCCATTTCATGTAGTGTCTGAGGTATTTAACGCTAAAACGTGAACCTAAAAGACAGCATGATGCGGAAATAAGTCATTTTGAAAGTGAGAACGGTCTAACTTTTCACTTTTTTAATACCGAATGACGATGACATAGTTTTTTTTTGTGTGTGTGTGTGTGTGTCATTATATTGCAATGATCTCAGGTTAGTACATATATGATGCAAACTTTAAGTCAAGAGTGAAATAATTTTGCTTTTTCTAGATTCCACTTCACTGGAATTAATTCGAATTACACATGTGAGGAAAAGTTTCGTTTCCTACCGTGCGAAGAACGGGCACGCAGCTAGTTAATAATAAACCTAGGACCGAATCTTAGAGCATACCAATATTCAATATAAAGTGGAATTTTTTTTTAACTCAATAATATTTTTTGTACTTTAACTACTTAAGTATTGTTTTTTTTATTTCTCTTATAGTTTTTTTCATTGTATTTAAAATATAGAATAATGTGTGTGTGTATATATTATTCATACCTAATTACTCATTATTAATAGTCCTAAACTTATTGACAGTTTTTGAATAAACACAAAAATTCGACTAAACAGAAAGTGTACTTTTACTATTAAACTGCTTAGTTTTGCAGTTCCAAGCGGGAAATTTAAGAATATATTTAAATATTTATAAATATATGTTCTTGAAGGAATGTTAAATTTTTGGTACATTTTATCCAAGTAAAGAATTCTTCTGAACTTTGTGATGTCAAAGTCATGTTTCTGATCAAGTTCCCTTGTTCTGACCTTCAAAAGTACCTTTTAAGTAGTCAAAATTTTCATGACTGAAACAATACATTCGCTAGTGGTCCACAAAAAGAAATTCGACGTAATTAAGTAACAGTGAAAAATAATCACACAATATGAAACTGCAATTGCTGGTTTATACTTAGAGGTATGCTGATGTTTATTTAGTGTTAATCATGAAAAGTGAAACGTACTACAAAAATTATTGAGATAAAAAATGTTTTCTAAGATGAACAAATCTATAAACATAAAAATTATTTTAAAAATTTTAATACTCCTTTTGTAGCAGACCATGACTGTCGGACGGACACTTGGTGCACGTGCCCTGGGCACAACTGCAGAAATAAGCCAGAAAATTGAGTTTAACACGATATACAGGGGCACAAAAATTGAGCCAGCTAAGAGACACAAAATCTGAAAAGTGCCCTGGGCACAAAAGTGTTATAGTGAAAGTCAGGCCCTGGTTTGTAGACATAAACTAGATATAAAAGGAATTAAAACATTTTAAAATAATTAGTAATAATGTAAAGGTGTTAGAGTTAGTGATTTTTTTTTTTTTTTTTGAGTAGAGGGGGCCTCAAAATTGAGTTGCGTCTCGGGCCTCTCAAGAGCAAAATCCGCCACTGGGGGGAGAATATAGGTATTCGCACTCATTCTGTGCTTTCTGGGGGCCTGAGGGTAAAATTTCAAATGTTTTCTGTAAAGGTAAAATTCGCGAAACATTTCTTCCGGGGGAGGGATGAGTGCTGAGTGCCTGTCTGAGATGACCATTCCCCCCCCCCCCTACAAACACTTATATGGGTATCATGTACGGGGGCCCTGTGAACAGCAACATGATCATTTTAGGGAGGGGGGTCTGATCTCCCCCCCGAGTCCGAGTAATTTGGACCCCCCCTAAAAAAAATTTCTGGCTGCGCTAGTGCAAGCGACTACACAACAGATTTTTAACGTTTGCCATGATCAGTACCGCAGCAAATCAGTCTGAAGCCGCAGGCAAATAAGTCTATTTTTTTGGAACTGCTTTTGAAAAGTTTTCTTCGTCCAAAATATTTTATTTTATCTATGTTTTACATGAACACAGAATAAATTTTGTTTCTTAAGAACTCAATTATTGTAATATTAACGTAATGTATGTACTTTTAAATTTAAAAACGATTTACATAAGAGTGACGTGCAAGAGCGAATGTTTCCTGGCAGAGTTCCAATTAATCTTACTTTGGAGACGGTCCCTTACTAGCTTCTTGAAATTGGCCAATGAAATGTATGATTTTCAAAGTTCCATAACTTGGTCAGTTTTTATCGTAATAAAATGAAACTTTTTGTGTTTACTTTGTTTTTGTGTACTGCATCTTTTCCTAAATATAAGTGATAGGACCTGGGGACCGTATAAAAATTTAATTTTTGTAATTTTTTTCTAACTGGGTTTTTTGGTTCGAAAAGCACGTAAAAACAATCTTTACCTTTTTAAAAACATTTTTCAAATTGGAAGTGCATATCTAAACCGAATGGTTCGGGAATTAGCTATTGGGTCACATTAAGGCTGGACACCCTGTATATCTATATAAATAAAATTAGACTTTTGTCTGTACATTTCTTGGAATTCAAAAATTTTGCGATTTCTATCCGTTTCAAGCACCCGGGAATCCGATGCGACCCTCAAAAAAAAGTTTGTCTGTCTGTCATTCTGTCCGTGACGCTTTTTACTTCCTTGTACGTAGTATAAGGAAGTAATGTGATCCCGAAAAATTTTGGGGGCCAAATTTCGACAAAAAAACCGATTTTGACTATCTCTAAATTGAATTTAAAAAAATTTTTCGATGCATCTCATCGTAGGCTATCATGCACGATCATATTAATGCGTCTGCAACTCATTTTGACCAGCGGCGAGTCTATTGTGGCCAGTTTTTCCATGCCGTCTGTACGTACGTACGTATGTATGTAACTCGCATATCTCAAAAAGTATTGGTCGTAGAATGTTGAGATTTGATATTTAGGATTGTTCTATGATCTAGTTGTGCACCTCCCCTTTTGGTGATAATCGAATGGATAGTTTATGTACAGGACCGCCCAAAAGATTCGAAATACATTACGCTCTATGGGCCGATATTCATTAAACTCGCCTAACTCAAAAGCTATTAGGCGTAGAATGTCCAAACTTCATATTTTGGATATTTGTAACATCTAGTTGTGCACCTCCCCTTTTGGTTCCATTCGACTGGATAGTTTTTCTACAGGACTGCCCAAAACATTCGAAATACATTACGCTCAATGGGCCGAAATTCATTACACTCGCATATCTCAAAAACTATTAGGCGTAGAATGTTGAAACTTTATATTTAGGAACGTTGTAACATCTAGTTGTGCACCTCCCCTTTCGGTTCCATTCGACTGGATAGTTTATCTACAGAACCACCCAAAAGATTCGAAATACATTACGCTCTATGCGCCGAAATTCATCAAAGCGTTTTTTAGAGGTATTGGGCTACTTCAAACGACTCAGAAGTGATATATGCTGTAAAGAGTTAGAAAATGAATTTCTTCATTAAAAAAATCTGATGTGTCCAACACATGACTTCCTTGCACGTCTATTAAATAAAAATGTTTTCTATGCACTTCCTCTAAACTTATTTGTTTGAAAGAGATAAAATATCAATAATAGTAAGGTTTAGCGATTTCTAGCCAAATATTTCGATATCGCCAAGCTGAGTTCAATTTGAAAGATTTCCTTCTGACACTTTATTTGGCGATATTTCACCAAAAGCCGACAAACTTGAGATAATTTGCGAGATTTTGGGGATAGCCACAGTAGTCATTGACCACAGACTTTCAATGAATTGAATGCATCCATACACCTTAATGTATTTAATGTCATTTGGCTCACCCTATAAATAAATTCTTAGTGGATTGCTGTCAAAAAAGATATTGAAAACAGTTAGATATTATAATATAGTTCTAAATACAAAAGTTCAAAATTCTACGGGTTAAAGTTTTAGTTATACAAAATACGAAATAATTTTTGGCGCCAAATTTGGCGATATTTCGGCGAAACTGGTCAATGTCGACGACATTTGGCGAGATATTAAGCATGGACCAACAATGACAGATTATCGCCAAATTTGGCGATATTTCGCCAAAACTCGCCAAGAACGATGACAAATGGCGATACTTTGGGCATGGACGAAATGACTGACTATCGCCAAATTTGGCGACATTTCGGCAAAACTCGCCAAAGTCCAGGACAGTCGGCGAGATTTTGGGCATGTACCAAACAATCACTGTCTGCAATTGTATTATATTGAAGATGTCCATAGACATTAAAGTACTGAAATTCTTTTCGGTGGTCCTGTAAATAAACTCTCCAGTAGATTGGAACCAAAAATCGAGATGCACAACTAGATGTTACAACAATCTTATATATAAAATTTCATAATAATTTTTGAGGTTTGAGAGTTAAATATACACACACGTCACTAAAAGTCGCCAAGCTTGGCGACTTTTGGCACAGTTTTTGAGGGAGGCACGTGACCGTGGTCGGACCATTACCTAACTTATGTGGTAGGACGGTATTGTGCTTGAAATGGATGAATGCCCCTAAAATTGCCATTGACCGTAATGTATTGGAAATCTTTTGAGTGTTCCTGTAGCAGAACTGTAAATGATAAAGACACCTTTTTTAATGGAGAAATTCATTTTCTAACTCTTTTCAGCATATATCACTTCTGAGTCGTTTGAAATAGCCCAATACCTCTAAAAAACGCTTTGATGAATTTCGGCCCATAGAGCGTAATGTATTTCGAATCTTTTAGGCGGTTCTGTAGATAAACTATCCAGTCGAATGGAACCGAAAGGGGAAGTGAACAACTAGATGTTACAACAATCCTAAATATAAAGTTTCAACATTCTACGCCTAATAGTTTTTGAGATATGCGAGTTTAATGAATTTCGGCCCATTGAGCGTAATGTATTTCGAATGTTTTGGGCGGTCCTATAGATAAACTATCCAGTCGAATGGAACCAAAAGGGGAAGTGCACAACTAGATGTTACAACTATCCAAAATATGAAGTTTCGAAATTCTACGCCTAATAGTTTTTGAGTTAGGCGAGTTTAATGAATTTCGGCCCATAGAGCGTAATGTATTTCGAATCTTTTGGGCGGTCCTGTACATAAACTATACATTCGATTGCAACCAAAAGGGGAGGTGCACAACTAGATCATAGAACAATCCTAAATATCAAATCTCAACATTCTACGACCAATAGTTTTTGAGATATGCGAGTTACATACATACGTACGTACGTACGTACGTACAGACGGCATGGAAAAACTGACCACAGCAGACTCGCCGCTGGTCAAAATGAGTTGCAGACGCGTTTATATGATCGTGCATGCTAGCCTACGATGAGATGCATCGAAAAAATTCTTAAAATTAAATTTAGAGGTAGTCAAAATCGGTTTTTTAGTCGAAATTTGGCCCCCAAAATTTTTCGGGATCACATTACTTCCTTATACTACGTACAAGGAAGTAAAAAGTGTCTTTATCATTTATAGTTCAGCTACAGGAACACTCAAAAGATTTCCAATACATTACGGTCAATGGCAATTTTAGGGGCATTCATCCATTTCAAGCACAATGCCGTCCTACCACATAAGTTAGGTAATGGTCCGACCACGGTCACGTGACTCCCTCAAGAACTATGCCAAAAGTCGCCAAGCTTGGCGACTTTTGGTGTACGTGTGTGCATATTTAACTCTCAAATCTCAAAAAATATTATGAAATTTCATATATAAGATTGTTGTAACATCTAGTTGTGCATCTCGATTTTTGGTTCCAATCTACTGGAGAGTTTATTTACAGGACCACCGAAAAGAATTTCAGTACTTTAATGTCTATGGACATCTTCAATATAATACAACTGTAGACGGTCATTGTTTGGTACATGCCCAAAATCTCGCCGTCTGTCCTCGGCCTTGGCGAGTTTTGGCGAAATATCGCCAAATTTGGCGATATTCAGTTATTTGGTCCATGCCCAAAGTATCGCCATTTGTCATCGTTCTTGGCGAGTTTTGGCGAAATATTGCCATATTTGGCGATAATCTGTCATTGTTTGGTTCATGCTTAAAATCTCGCCAAATGTCGTCGAAATTGACGAGTTTCGCCGAAATATCGCCAAATTTGGCGCCAAAAATTATTTCGTATTTTGTATAACTGTAAAACTTTAACCCGTAGAATTTTGAACTTTTGTATTTAGAACTATTGTAATATCTAACTGTTTTCAATATCTTTTTTGACAACAATCGACTGAGAATTTATTTACAGGGTTTGCCAAATGACTTTAAATACATTGAGGTGTATGAATGCATTCAATTCATTGAAAGTCTGTGGTCAATAACTACTTTGGCTATCCCCAAAATCTCGCAGACTATCTCAAGTTTGTCGGCTTTTGGTGAAATATCGCCAAATAAAGTGTTAGAAGGAAATCTTTCAAACTGAACTCAGCTTGGCGATATCGAAATATTTGGCTAGAAATCGCTAAATCTTACTATTATTGATATTTTATCTCTTTCAAAGAAATAAGTTTAGAGGAAGTGCGTCGAAAATATTTTTGATCTAATAGACGTGCAAGGAAGTCATGTGTTGGACACATCAAATTTTTTTGTTTAAGCATCACGTAAAAATGACTTAAGCGAATGATATGAAATTGGGTGTCATGATAGGTGGTCATTCAACTTAAAACATAGGCGTCGAATTTTTAAAAAATCTTGATTAGATTTTCAGATTTTACGAACATCGTTTCAAACTGCGTAAATTTGTGTTCAAGCATCACGTAAAAACGACTGAAGCGAATGATATGAAATTTGGTGTCATGATAGGTGGTCACTCAACTTAAAACATAGGCATCGAATTTCTAAAAATTTTGATTAGATTTTCAGATTTTACGAAAATCCTTTCAAACTGCGTAAATTTGTGTTCAAGCATCACGCAAAAACGACTGAAGCGAATGATATGAAATTGGGTGTCATGATAGGTGGTCACTCAACTTAAAACATAGGCGTCCAATTTTTAAAAAATCTTGATTGGATTTTGGGATTTTGCGAAAATCCTTTAAACTGCGTAAATTTGTATCAAGCATCACGCAAAAACGACTGAAGCGAATGATATGAAATTGGGTGTCATGATAGGTGGTCACTCAACTTAAAACATAGGTGTCCAATTTTAAAAAAATTCTGATTGGATTTTGAGATTTTGCGAAAATCCTTTCAAACTGCGTAAATTTGTGTTCAAGCATCACGTAAAACCGACTGAAGCGAATGATATGAAATTGAGTGACATGATAGGTGGTCACTCAACTTAAAACATAGGCGTCGAACTTTAAAAAAATCTTGATTGGATTTTGAGATTTTGCAAAACTCGTTTTAAACTGCGTAAATTTGTGTTCAAGCATCACGCAAAAACGACTGAAGCGAATGATATGAAATTGGGTGTCATGATAGGTGGCCACTCAACTTAAAACATAGGCGTCGAATTAAAAAAAAATCTTGATTAGATTTTGCGAAAATCATTTCAAACTGCGTAAATTTGTGTTCGCACATCACGTAATAACTGCAAAGGTGAAAAAATGATATTTGGTGAAATGATAGGTGGTCACTCACCTTAAACTATAAGCATCTAATTTTAAAAAATCGATCCGATTTCGAAATTTTGCGAAAATCGTTTAAAACTGAGTGAATCTTTGTTCCCGCATTACGTAATAACGACTAAAGCGAATGATATGAAATTTGGTCACATGATAGATGGTTGCTCAACATAAACTATAGGTATCCAATTTTTTAAACATTTTCATTAGATTTTGAGATTTTGTGAAAATTCTTTCAAAATACGTTTATATTTCTTCAAACATTACGTAATAACAACTAATACAAATGATTTAGTGATAGGATAGGGAGTTGCTAATCTTAATTTATAGGCGTTGAATTTTTAAAATATTTTGATTACATTTGGAGATTTTGCGAACATCGTTTTAAAATGCTGAAATTTTGTTCCAGCATCACGAAATAAAGACTGCAGGGAATGAAACTGAATTGGGTGACATGATAGGTTGTCACTCAACTTAAATTATAGGCTTCCAATTTTTCAAAGATGTTGATTAGATTTTGAGAAAATTATTTCTGTATTCGTAAATATTCGTTCGCGCATCACATAATGACGACTAAAGCGAATGAAATGATATTACTTAGTGACTCTCTAACCTGTAATATTTTAACAATACAATATATGAAAATTATAACTTCGCTTTCTTTACTTTGGCAACATACTACATCCATTCTGTGTACTCCTACAATGCTGACGAAAGTTCTTGCTTTTTTGAAATTTTCATTCACTAACCCGTTAAGGACGGGTACTTCAGCTAGTATATATATATATATATATATATATATATTAATTATATATATACTAGCTGACCCAGCAAACGTTGTTTTGCCATATAAATTATTCCTAGGATTATTTTAGTAGAAAGAAATGACTAACTTATTGTAAGTGTGTGAGAATGTGGTATGTGAGTGGAAGAGGCATGGAGCGCTGTGAACGATGCTGGAATATAGAAATAACACAATACCAAACATTTATATTTTTAATTCATTGTAATTTATTCTTTAAATTCAATGTATCGCTAATTACAATAATTTTACTAAAAGATAATATCAATCCCTTAATGGAATAGAGTGAACGATATTTTTTGTTATCCCATCTTTAGCTAACACAAACAAACTGGATGATTTACCCACTCGAGAGCATGCCACGTATAATTGTCCGAGTGAAAAACATGGTGTGCTCAAATCTAAGCCACAAACAGACTTGGTTTGGCCTTGAGACTTATGGATAGTCATTCCATAAAAAATTTTGTCCAAAAAAATAAAATAAAATAAGGATGAAAATCTGGAACACTTTCAGATTTTAAATACGCACTATAGTGCTATATATTAAAATCATATTATAATTTATGCGTTGTCCCTATTTTTCTTCCTTATTCCATTAAGTTGGAAAGTGTACCATTATTCATGATTATGCTGTATTTTTCTTTCTTGTTTCATAAAACCCATCTTTGGAATCGAAATCTATCTTAAAACGCCTACTAAAACTATTTTACAATCTTCGCCAAGTATATTACAACTATACTTCATCATTTTATATATTGGCCTCACCATGGCACAGTGGTTATACCACTGAAAATGGTAGACAGCCGAGGTGTGAAGGTCCCGGGTTCGGGTCCCATCGCGCGGCTCTCGATCTAACGGTCTGGAGTTTTGGTAGGTTTTCTCCAGATGTAACGTGAATACGCGTTAGAACCCCTTAGAAAGTCCTCCTACCGAGGCACCCCCCATCCTAGGCAGATACCCCGCGTGCAGGTTTGCCTTAACACACAACACAACACACATTTTATATATTGTTTCGAATGTGCATCATAATGCATGAGTGTAGTGTGTTTGTCTTTCTTGGGTTGATTCCTACTGTAACTTCTAGACTCTCGCCAAGGTGGCGATCATTAAACATATGCAGTTACCATGATGATTTTTTTCATTTATGTGGCAATAGTAATTTAGAATTAAAATGGCGATTTGGAACAACATGTAAGTACAGCATGCTGTTACATTTTTATTTATTTTGGATTGCCAATTAATGTAATTTTAATAATTACTAAGTGTCTTCAAATTCCTCAACTGGTGCGTTTATCGCTAATTTGTTTACTTTAGTTTTCATCTAGTTCTTTTGGGAGCGTTGAAACGGTACTTACGTATCATCCCGGCGGTCACTTCCGCCAAACTACTTTTTCGTCAAATTTGTTGGCAAACTGTTGCCAATCGTATTCCAAACCATCAACAATTTCATGTACTCGGCATTTATCTTGGTGAAAAATTGCTTGTCTTGGCAGACCGCCGGTATAATACGTAAGTACCGTTGAAACTTGTGCTAACTCCCAGAGACCCATGACTGCAAAGCTCTCCAAAGTACGGGGATTTTTTAGGTTGGCGAGAGTAGGAATCTACTCTTTCTTGTACGATAAAACACATCTTTGGAATCGAAATCTATCTTAAAATCGCCTACTGAAACTGTTTTACAATCTTCGCCAGGCATATTCCAACTATACCGTATGGTGTAGATTCCAGTGGGAAACATTTTACACTCGAGAAAGTCGTAATTATTGAATTCTGTGGTATAGTGGAAGTAAGCAATAACCTGGAACTCTATGCCAATAGACAGTTGTACTATATTTTATTGACATTATCAATAATTACAAATTATATATGCGGTTAGTGCGGTGGCTGGCAAAATAGTGACATGAAACTTGACCTTGCAGGGCAGAGACCAAAACATGAAGTGTGAGTGAAAAAGGTCTGAGAACCGAAAGCCAACCTGGCGATGGAGGTGAGCGCTAAAAGGAACTGTCGCCAGATTGTAAAACTGAAAAGAAACGTTGCACTTTATATGTGTATACTAAAATTTAAATGTGACACGCCACAGGGGGTATCAATAGAGATAAAACGTAACCTATGCAAAATTATTAAAAACCCCGTGGGAGCGAAGAGAACTAAACGAATTCTCAGAATAAAGGCACCAACAAACTGTATTGCAAATGCTAAAACCAAAGTAATTTAAGAAACCAATGCAGTTAAACAGCATTATGTAAAGATGGGAGATTTAAAAATGGCAAGGAATATTAAATTTAGAATAGGTAAAGAGAAAACAGTTGTAATTATAAATGTATGAATTAACTGTAAGAAAATTAATTATAAATATGTGATTAACTGCATCACATACCGCAAAGACATTTTAAATACTGTTTAGAATGGGCATCATGATCCATGAGTGTTCCGTGTTTTCCTTTCTTGTTCCACAAAACACTTCTTCGAAATAGAAATCTATATTAAAATCGCCTAATAAAACTGCTTTACAATATACGCCAGGCGTTTTATAACTATACTCGAAATATATTTATAATAAATTGTCATGTTTTGGCACCACATTTAGCGATCCATTATCAAAAGTTGCAAACCTTGTGCGACTTTCAACATTTTATTAACTCTCCACGTTATCTGGCAAACACATTTGAAAAGTGACTCGACGCACTAATGTCTACACAAAAAACCTGACTGAAATTCATAGCACTCTGGTGCTAAAAATTTTGGGGTGGACCGCCCTTATGACTTAGCGCTATGAGACATAGTTAAAAGCCTATTCTCAGACCTAACGAATATACATTTCATTAAAATTGGTCGAGCCTTTTCGGAGGAGTATGGTAACTAACACTGTAACACGAGAATTTTATATATTAGATAAATTAAATATTGGGTGTTTAATACATTAAATATCCTATTTAGGTTTTAGAAAATTGGGAGTATATTTTAAAGAACACACTTAAAAGGTATAGCACCAGGGATGCAGCGAGAAAAAGAATTTCAAGGGGTGCCCAAAAGGTGAAAAATGGAAAAATTTCTTTAAAAAATGCATGATTTATTGGCATCCAATTAATAAAAACCCGAATTTTCGGGGGGGGGGGCGGTCTAGGACCCCATGGCCCACTCCCTTTCTATGTCTCTGAATAACATTTAAAAAAAGGAATCAGGAAAAATAATGTGCGCGCGGTATTTGTGTTTGTTTGTATGGCAAGCCTACACGAGGGGCTTCTGCCTACGGGAGGGGGGCGAATGCTTTAATCGGGGGGGGGGGAGTTCTAACGCATATTCATGTTATATCGGAAGAAAACCGCTCAAAATTCCAGACCGTTAGATCGGCGGATCCGAACGCCGGACCTTCACACTTCAGGCATCTACCATGTTCGGTGGCTTATCTACTCGGCCAAATGTGCAGCATTACTGCGCTATACTTTTACCGCAGCTTCAACTAAAAAGGTAGTTTTATTTTTTAACCGACGAAAAACGGAGGAGGTTCTCAAGTTGACGCGTATATAATATATATATATATATATATATTTATATTTATATATTTATGTATGATCAGGCATAACTTTTTACATAGTAATCCGATTTTGATAATTCTTCTTTTATTATAAAGGGTATACCCCGAAGTTGGTCCCATATAGATTTGGAATAAATATTCCAACCCTAAGGATAGGAAAACCGGGGATGATTGATTTTTTACTCACTGATTGTAATGTATGAACACGCATAAAATATGACTTTTAAATAGCTATTCATTTTTTTTTTAATGCCAACTCGTTTAGTGATATTTTTCCTTTTCCTCGTGAAAATGTAATATTCCTTAAATTTATAGTTTTCATAAAATAAAATAAAAGCTCTAACGAGGCATATAAGCTCTTGAATCGATATTTGTTGGATGCTATTACGAGAAGAGTTGATTTTTTTAAATGGGCGGTGTCCGTGTGACGTCATTTTTCAGCCAACATATGACCTCCAACCAATAAACTTAAAATGTAGTTTCAGTCGGGGCCTTCGCAATTAGTAACGGGCCTGCGCGTGTATTTTGATGAGCCATCCAAAGAGGCCTGCGGATGCTCGAGTCTTCACGTATACATCAGGCATTTCTTAACCTTCCCAGTGCTTTCAAACGTTATTTAATATAGTTTTAAGTAGTAATTGTGTTACTAATTCAAGTACGAACTCATGATTAAATTGTTTGCTATGATATATATTGACATAAAGAAAATAGATGCATATAATTTGAAGGAAAAACAAAGTAGCGCTTACTCTCATGATTCACGATTGCTTATTTTAGTTTCACAAGTGGATATTTAATATACTTTAAAATAACTAAATACACAAATGAGAAAGACATTTTTATAATGAATATTTCATGAACGTAGTCGTATTTCCTACGTTATTTTAAACAATTCCACATTAATCTTTAACAAATGATGTATTAAAGCGCATTTCAGTGTTTTCGGGATATCCTGTATATTGGAGAAAATTGATAAAATACGCTCTATAGCGCGATCCCTGAATGTAAATGTTTATCGCTGGAGATTTCACTTTGCATTGTTAATTTGATCGGGGCCTCCGCAATTAGTAACGGGCCTGCGCGTGTATTTTGATGAGCCATCCAAAGAGGCCTCGAGTCTTCACGTACACATCAGGCATTTCTTAAGCTTCCCAGTGCTTTCAAACTTTATTTAATGTAGTTTTAAGTAGTAATTGTGTTACTAATTCAAGTACGAACTCATGATTAACTTGTTTGCTATGATACATATTTACATAAAGAAAATAGATGCATATAATTTGAAGGAAAAACAAAGTAGCTCTTACTCTCACGATTCACGATTGCTTATTTTAGTTTCACAAGTGGATATTTAATATACTTTAAAATAACTAAATACACAAATGAGAAAGACATTTTTATAATGAATATTTCATGAACGTAGTCGTATTTCCTACGTTATTTTAAACAATTCAAGATTAATCTTTAACAAATGATGTATTAAAGCGCATTTCAGTGTTTTCGGGATATCCTGTATATTGGAGAAAATTGATAAAATACGCTCTATAGCACGATCACTGAATTAATTATTCTTTAATAAAGACATTTCATGTAGTATATATTATTCTTTTGTCGCTTTCTCAATCGAACTTTGGAATTGAGCAAGCATAATGAACGCTTGTACAAAATATTAACTACATTTGAAGTTTCTGTATAAACGGGCAAAAATCAATAATTTATAATTTACTGTATTTCTGCACTGTACCAGATGTAAGTCTTAATCACATAATCAAGGCATATATAACTGATAAATAACATTTTCAACTGGCAAAATTAAATTGTCTAAATAGTATCACAACGTCATGCTTATTTACAAGAATAAAAACTACTCAAGTAATACGATTTCTGATTAAAATAATTTATTTATAAATAACACATAAGTAATTATTCACCAAACATGATTAACATACATATATTTAGAATTTCTAAATACATTATAAGCGTTCACTTACCTTTACATTCAGAGCAAAATATTCGAATTTTAGGATAAATTTTCATGAAAGAAATGGCTCAAGATTCACCAAACGATTACCTACATCTAAAGTTCTTTAGTACGACAAAAGTATAAAAAAATTGTTTTAAAATAATAAAATAATATAACATTTATAATACTTAGAATAATAAAATAGAACACTGTGACTGGGGGAAAACAGGCCTCAATGATAAACTCATTTTTAGTGATGGCAACTCATACGCAGGCCCGTTGCTAATAACGACGGCCCCGCTTCAGTTGACACTCAATGTTTCCATTTGATTAGTCCAAATTTGTATTTTCCACCTACACGGGATTGAAATAGCTTCGTATCGATATCGTCCATTGCAAGTGATATTGGCGACGTTTTTACGTCACCGTTTAAAACTGCACATCAAGCCACCTATACATCTTCGTTCACAGAACACAGCACATATGTGTACATTTTGTTTTCGCTTGTTAAAATGATTCTTTTAAGATTTTTTGCAGTTCTGAATTTACGTACATATGCGTCGATGCTTTAATTTTGAATAAACGATTTTAACACATGCGAATGGTAAATCCCACGCACACATTTTGTTTCTCTGGTGCTGTTTACATTTTGATGTTCATTTAGTGTTGGTTCTGGCGCCATCGTGGGCGATGTTCAGCGGGAGTGAAGTACCCTACCGGTGGTAGTTTTGGTTGGTTGGTTGGTTGGTTGTTGTTTAATGGCACAAGGTCCAGAAAGGACATACTGCGCCAGACAATGTGTATTTAGTATAAAATAACGCTTTTGCGTAAAAGTTATTGTATAAAACAAGTAAAGCTAAAATCCGTAAGGTCTAAAACTGGTAAAATCAAACTGTAGAAAGGAAAAAAGTAGATAAAAATAAGCCAAGGACGTCTGGATGGGGGCTCCCATCCAGATACCAGTCAGAGAAAGGTGTATACTTCACACTGAGTAAAGCAGATTGATACGTCGAAGAAATGAAAATAAATTACAGTGAGGGGTTTCACCCAATATATCGTCAAGTTTGGGATGAGAACAGTTAAAAAATATTTGATAAAAATTATTAAAAGCTGTACAAGAGGTTAAAATGTGACGAATGGTTAGGTGAGATTGACAATGTGAACATTCTGGGGCAAGTTCACCCAGGAGTAGGTGTTTATGGGTGATTCTCGTGTGACCAATGCGGAGACGAGTCAAAATGACATCATGATTTCGATATGAAAGGGATGACCAATGAGTGAGGAAAGGTCGGATAGAATGCAGTTTGTTTTCAGTTTCACTATCCCATTTATTGGTCCAACTACTTTTTACTATGCTAGAGGTGCCGGACTTTATGTCATTGTATGCGAGATAGCCAGTGTATGGGATTGTCGCTTGCCTAGCTAAGCTATCCGCCTTCTCGTTGCCCAGTATCCCAATATGACTGGGTACCCAACAGTAGAGAATATTGTATCCACGATTTGTCAGTTGTTCATGCAGACGTAGCACTTTGGTGATATAGCTATGAGTGAGGGAGCCCGATTTTAGATTGTCTAGTACACTGAGGGAGTCAGAGTAGATGATAAATCTGTTTGTCTTCATTCTAGAGATGTATAAAAGGCTTTCATGGATGGCCAGTAATTCAGCGGTGAATATGGAGCAGAACGGAGGAAGAGTATAGCTGCAGGTGTGGTTATTTTCGACGAAGGCAAAGCCAACATAATTATCAGATTTCGAACCATCAGTGTATATTTCTGTATATTTTTTATATCTGTTTTTGTGGTCTGAGAACAACTGTTGATATATTTTTGGGTCGGTATCCTGTTTAGTAAAGCCATTAAATGGTTGGAGGTACGAGGTCTGCAGTGTAGTCCATGGTGGCGTTTCATGAGGAGAATTAGGGGAGACTTTAACATTCTCCAGTTGGGTACCAACTAGACTCCTACGTATCCTTAAACCAAAGGGAGGAGTGCATGAGGGGCGATTTCCATATTGGCGGTCCAAATGAGTGTCCAAAAATGCGTCCCCCAAAGGGTGGGAGGGATGAGACAGGATGCGAAAATAATTGTTTAATGATAATTTGTGACGGATGTGGATGAGAGATGGCTCATGACAAGTGATATAGAGACTTTGTATGGGTGATGTTCTAAAAGCTCCAGAACAGAGGCGTAGTGCAGTATGATGCACTGTGTCAAGTTTTTTTAGGGCTGACCTACATGCAGATCCATACACTCCACAGGCGTAATCTATTTTGGATCGAATTGCTGCACGGTAGATCCGCAACAGGGCGTCACGCTCTGCTCCCCAAGAAGTGTTAGTTAATACCTTCAGGATATTTAGGTCCTTTTCACATTTGTTGCGGATATAGGAGATATGGTTAGCAAAGGTCAATTTTCTATCAAAATATACCCCTAAAAATTTAGCGGAGTCACGTATTTCTATTTTTGAGCTGCCCACATAGAGATCAGGATCAGGATGGATCCCTCGTAAACGACAGAAGTGCGTACTGGCAGTCTTTTCCGCAGAAATGTTAAATCCATTTGTGGTACACCATTTTAGGATGCGATTGATCGTGTTCTGGAGCTGACGCTCAATGTAACGCATGTCCTTTCCCTGACAAGAAATTTGAAGGTCATCGACATATAGGCTTCCGTGAACAGACGGAGGTAGTTGATTGAGAATGTTATTGATTTTTATTGAAAAGAGGGTAACACTTAAGACAGAGCCCTGAGGGACGCCCTCTTCTTGGACAAAGCTATTGGATTGAATGTTGTTTATTTGTATTCTGAATTTTCGAAGCAAGAGAAAGTTCTGGATAAATATTGGAAGGTTGCCACGGAAGCCTAGATTATGGAGGTCCCGGAGAATACCATATCTCCAGGTCTTGTCGTATGCCTTTTCTATGTCAAAAAAAATTGATATTAAGTGGTTCCGTCGTAGGAAAGCGTTTCGAATTTGGGTTTCCAAATATATTATATTGTCAGATGTTGATCTGCCCTTGCGGAAGCCACTTTGGTAGGGGTGTATATGGCCCTCTGTTTCTAAAACGTAAACTAAGCGTGCATTGATCATTTTCTCCAGCAGTTTGCAAAGGCAACTAGTAAGGGCTATGGGTCTGTAGTTATTAGGATTGGAAGTGTCTTTTCCGGGTTTTGGAAAGGGTATGACTATGGCGTTTCTCCAGGAGGAGGGAAAGGTATGTTCGTTCCAGATTCTATTAAAAAGCTTAAGTAGATTTGCAAGGGACTCATGAGAAAGGTGTTTCAGCATTTCATATGTGATACCATCGGGACCAGGAGAAGTATTCGGTAACTGTCTGAGTTGATTGGTGAGTTCATGGATTGTAAAGATACTATTGTAGGAGAGCTGCGAGGAGGTTTTAAAATTTAGTTTTTGCCGTTCAGATTGCAGTTTATGGGTATAAAAGGTATTTGAGTAAGAGGTACTGCAAGAGGATAGAGCCAAAGTTTCACCGATGGTATTTGCAATGTCTGTGGTATCAGAAATAATTTTGTTATTGATGGAAAGGCAGGGTATGGTATGGTTGTTGTATATTCCCATAGCTCTTTTTGTTTTGGTCCATAGCTCCTTACTAGAAATTGATGTTGTAATGCTGGAGACATATTGCATCCATGATTCCTTTTGAGATTGCCGCCTCACCTTGCGGGCGGCTGCTTTTGCTTTTTTAAAAGCAATAAGATTTTCTGTTGTGGGATATCGGCGGAAGGTACCCCAGGCTTTCTGCTGCTGCTTTTTTGCTAGGGTGCATGCCTCGTTCCACCACGGTTTTTTATTTCTGCGACAGCTTGTGCCAGATTTCGGAATACTATGGTCTGCTGCCTTAATGATGGTGGTAGTTATTGTTTCAACGACCTCATCAATAGTGCCTTCTATGATATTTGGGGATATTGTTGACAGTGAAGTGAAAGTCTGCCAATCTGCTTTGTCATGAATGTATCTGGGTATTTTTGAAGTTTGGTTTGGATTCTGATACAAAGGTGAGAGAATGATCGGAAAATGGTCGCTGTTATGTAAATCACTTGATACAGAGAAGTTATACAGCGGGAGGATTGGAGGAGAGCAGATGGCGAGGTCTATTGCATGGAAAGTTTTAGTTGGGTAGTGAAAATAAGTATTGTCTCCATTATTCATGCAGCAGAGGGAGAAGTCAGTGAGAAGTTGTTCGATTTGAAGGTCTCTATTGTTGGTGTCCTTGCTTCCTCACAAAGGACTATGAGCGTTCATGTCACCAAGGAGGATGAAAGGAGGAGGAAGTTGCTGAATGAGACTATTGAGGGATGTTTGGCTTATGGCTTCACTAGGAGGGAGGTATATACTGCAGACAGTTGTGAGTTGTTTTAATTGAATACGAGTGGCAACTGCTTGGAGATTTGTGTTAAGATTGACCATAGTGTGAGGATAACTATTGTTAATTAATAGGGCAACTCCACCTGTGGCCCTATCATTGAGCTCATAGTCCTTGCGAAAGATGGTGTAATTATGGATTTTAGTATGTCTATTGGTTTTGAGAAATGTTTCCTGAAGGGCAAAGCAAGCGGGGTTATGATCATAAATCAGTGTTTTGAGGTCATCGTTTTTATTAAGGAAACCGTGGCAGTTCCAAGACAGCAGCAGAGCCATTATCATGTTGTTTTTGGGATGATGCTCATCTTGCTCCGAACCCCCGTAGGCTTGAGAGAGGTGCTAGGGATGTCGTCATCATCCATGGGAAGATCTGACATTTCAGAGTCAGAGGGGTCCAAATGTAGGATAGTATCGTCTATAGGGCGTTGTGGAGGAACGTGTTTGATTTTGGGTTTATTGTACTTTGATCTGTAGACCGAAGACTTTTTTATTTGTGGTCGGGTTGAGGTAACATTTTGAGAGTTTTTCTTTGATATATGTTTTTGTGGAGCCGTGGAGGATTTATTTTGATTAGAGATGGATTGTTTAGGTATTTGGGCTGTTGCAGAAGGAAAGGAGACAGGTACGGATTTTGGAAATTCAGTTTGAGTTGCTATTGTTTTAGTTGATTTTGTTGCAGCTGCATAAGATGAACCAGGTGTTGGTGTCCGGCTTTCTATTATCTCACGGGCTTCCGGATATGAGAGTCTTTGAGAGGCACGTAGGGACTGAATTTCTTTTTCAAACGCCCATTTTGCGCAAGATCTGGAGTATGAAGGATGTTCCGCTTTACAGTTTACACATTTTGGAGCTGCAGAGCAGGACTCACTGTCGTGGTCAGAAGCACCACAGCGAGCACAGGCAGGTGACCCACGACAGGAGGTTTTAGTATGGCCGAACTTTTGACACTGGAAGCAACGGATTGGATTTGGTACATATGGTCTCACGGGGCATAATAAATAGCCGGCTTTAATATGAGATGGGATAGTGGGTAACTGAAAAGTTAAGATAATATGTTTAGTTTTGATTATTTGATTATTGCGTCGAATAGTGATTCGACGAACGGCACTTACTTTGTCATCTGTTAGGTTTTCTAGTATTTCAGCTTCAGAGCAGTGTATAAGTTCGGGTTCCGATACGACTCCTCGTGAGATGTTTAGGGATGTATGAGGGTCACTGTAACAGTTTTTAGGCCAAAGTTTTTAATTTTCATTATTTTGGAAGCTTGTCTATTGTTTGATACTTCTACTAATAGGTCTCCAGATCTTAATTTTTTAACTTTTTTTACTTCTCCTACATTGTCGGTGATACATTTATGTATTAAAAAAGGGGATGTTTCATTAAAATTACCTTCAACGTAGTGAACGATGAAGAATCGAGCGTTCATGTGTACTAATTGTGAATCGATGTTTTCATTACAAGTTGACAGCGGAGCATTGACGATAGACGATGAATTTTTCATATCCATGTTGGGGAAGATTAAAATTCGGACCCGACCGCACCACCCACCACGGAGCCCAACGAGGGGATGTGCAATTGCACACCAGTGCTAGTCGGGTCTATACGCGCGCAGTACATCCCTTAGGCAGCATCCACCCTTAACGACGTGCCCAGTAGATGTCCGTTTGCTTGATCCCTAGCAGTTGATCGAAATCAGTACCACCAGCCGATTGATACACAGGGGAACGCTGTGTACCTCCCGTTTACCCGAAGCCGAGGCCAAAGCAATGTGTTGGAGAAAAGACCCCTCAATTACCAGGATCCCCATTTCCGGGGACACGGGTCTCCACGCACGGCAAACACGTGGGTAGTTTTCCGCCAATAGAAGCTGACGGCACAGAGTGGCTGCAGCTTCTAAAGGGGGGCCCTCACCTCCAAGGAGGAAACTACGCCGAGGGGGAAAGTGAGGGATAAAGTTAAGGAGAGGGGAGGGTAGAGGAAAGAGAAGCGAAGGATCGCTGGGGCCCCGGGATTGCGACACCCGTGAAAACCTGAAGAAGGTCTTCCCCCTGAGGGGCCGGTGGTAGTTTTAATTGGCAACCATAAAGAAATGTGTACCGCTTGGCGACTTTTTTTTTTTGGAGGTATGATAATGCGTCAAATATTGCAAATTGGATATTTCAGAACTGTTGAAAGATCCGAAATTTCTTGAATTTTCGCTCATGCGTAATAGTTATTTTTTAACTCTAGTTACTGTGTGACGTACACAGATGAATGTAAAGAATTCGCTTGCTCAATTTGACGTCACTAAGCTGTTAATTTGCGTTTATAGCCACAAAAAATTATAAAATAAAAACATTTTAACAAAAAAATTAAACCGCCGAAAAACTCAAAAGCAAAAAATAATAAACCTGTTTTTATTTAACCTTAATAACTAAGTTCTTAAACTAATGTAAGTATACCTAAGTAATTTTGAGTCGGTGCCAAACAAACAATGAACAAAGATCACTAAATTACCTTAAATTTAAAGAAATAACCAAATCAAATCGGGGCCGTCGCTAAGTAACGGGCCTGCTTATGTGTTGCCATCGCTAAAAATGAGTTTATCATTGAGGCCTGTTTTCTCCAGTCACAGTATTCTATTTTACTATTCTAAGTATTATAAATGTTATATTATTTTATTATTTTAAAACAATTTTTTTATACTTTTGTCGTACTAAAGAACTTTAGATGTAGGTAATCGTTTTGTGAATCTTGCGATATTTCTTTCATGAAAATTTATCCTAAAATTGGAACATTTTGCTCTGAATGTAAAGGTAAGTGAACGCTTTAATAATGTATTTAGAAAGTCTAAAAATATGTATGTAAATCATGTTTAGTGAATAATTACTCATGTGTTATTTATAAATTTAATCAGAAATCGTATTACTTGAGTAGTTTTTATTCTTGTAAATAAGCATGACGTTGTGATACTAGTTAGACAATTTAATTTTGCCAGTTGAAAATGTTATTTATCAGTTATATATGCCTTGATTATGTGATTAAGACTTACATCTGGTACAGTGCAGAAATACAGTAAATTATTGATTTTTGCCCGTTTATACAGAAACTTCAAATGTAGTTAATATTTTGTACAAGCGTTCATTATGCTTGCTCAATTCCAAAGTTCGATTGAGAAAGCGAGAAAAGAATAATATATACTACATGAAATGTCTTTATTAAAGAATAATTAATTCAGTGATCGTGCTATAGAGCGTATTTTATCAATTTTCTCCAATATACAGGATATCCCGAAAACACTGAAATGCGCTTTAATACATCATTTGTTAAAGATTAATCTTGAATTGTTTAAAATAACGTAGGAAATACGACTACGTTCATGAAATATTCATTATAAAAATGTCTTTCTCATTTGTGTATTTAGTTATTTTAAAGTATATTAAATATCCACTTGTGAAACTAAAATAAGCAATCGTGAATCGTGAGAGTAAGAGCTACTTTGTTTTTCCTTCAAATTATATGCATCTATTTTCTTTATGTAAATATGTATCATAGCAAACAAGTTAATCATGAGTTCGTACTTGAATTAGTAACACAATTACTACTTAAAACTACATTAAATAAAGTTTGAAAGCACTGGGAAGCTTAAGAAATGCCTGATGTGTACGTGAAGACTCGAGGCCTCTTTGGATGGCTCATCAAAATACACGCGCAGGCCCGTTACTAATTGCGGAGGCCCCGATCAAATTAACAATGCAAAGTGAAATCTCCAGCGATAAACATTAACATTCCAAAAAATGCGCTCTCCGCACGTCGCTCACGATCAACCAGCTTTCGCAGAAATGCGGAGAGGTCTACTTTGTAATACACAACTCAGCATTATAATCTGTGTGTGAACAATAAATTACTCCTATTAATAATGGAGATTTAGGCAATTTAGTGATCTTTGTTCATTGGTTGTTTGGCACCGACTCAAAATTACTTAGGTATACTTAGATTAGTTTAAGAACTTAGTTATTAAGGTTAAATAAAAAAAGGTTTATTATTTTTTGCGTTTGAGCTTTTCGGCGGTTTAATTTTTTTGTTAAAAAGTTTTTATTCAACACTAGGGGCCAAGGCCCCATACTCGCTACGCTCGCTTTTCGTATGAGGTATTCGGCCTCTAATAAGGCTTATTCGTGAAAAAGACATAATTTCAACAGACAAAACCCGAAGATTGGATCAGATAGAATGTTACTGAGCTACACATTGCTTGGTTCTTGCATCGAAGATATTTTGTTATGGGAATCCGTGTTGTACGGGACCTGAGCTATACTCCACCTGAAGTGCGGACTCCGCTTATAATCGCTGGAAAATTATTTGCACTCCTCAGAAACACAATGATATTTAATGTTGCCATTCAAAAGTTATATTAATTAGGAACTAAAGCGTAATAAAATCAGAACATCTGTTTCAGCTGTATTTTTAATAATGTAAAACCTATTGGACACCTTGCGAATTTGCCACCCAAGGCGATTTTTCATAATTTGGCGACTTGCGTACATGTAAAGTTAATAAAAGCTACGGAACAGATAGGATAGCTTGCCACCCATGGCGACTTTTCATTATTTGGCGATTTACATATGCTCACAACCTATAATTACTGTTCATTTAAGGTTACCGGAAAACCGTTATCCATATTTTCATTTACATAATCGTTTGCAGATTGGCGTACTTAGCACCACGAATTACACTCATGTCCATAAATTAAGGATAATTCAGAATCACACAGAAATTGATCTCTAAAATAAAAATTTCGCCTGTGGAATGATCACACACACCTTGAAGAAGAATATGCAAATTACAGGAAACCACCAGATGGCGTGGATGGTACGTCACAATGACGAAAGTGTAAGAGAGGGGTATATAAGGAATGGTGGCAAAGAAGTAAAATTGTTCACAAGCGCTGTGAAAGCCTTTCAGTGCAAAAACCGCATAGTTATGGCAGAAAGGAGGCATTTGGATGATGTTTTACGTGGCAGAATTATCGGACGACTGGAATGTGGACGTTCCCAGCTGGAAGTATCCGAGGAACTTGGAATCGCCCAGAGTGTCATCTCCAGACTTTGGCAACGATTCCAAGATGATGGTAATGTGAGTAGACGTTACAGCACAGGTCGCCCCCGAGTTACAACGCCGAACGAGGACCGCTTTTTGGCAGTTACTGCCAAAAGAAACAGACGGAGTACAGCATCAGACCTGTCTCGTCAGCTCTCTTCAGCTACCGGTACGACAGTTTCAAAGCAGACCGTGTACAGACGCTTAGGGCACATTGGTTTATATGCTCGTAGGCCTGTCAGATGTGTTCCACTTACCGCAACTCACTGTCGCCTGCGATTAACCTGGAGTAGAGAGCATGCATTGTGGACACCGCAACAGTGGTCTTGTGTGATGTTTTCCGACGAGTCCAGGTTTAGTTTGGAGTCTGATTCTCGTCGGACATTCATCTGGAGAGCGCCAGGTACCCGTTACCACCAAGAGAACACCATTGAAAGACACCGTTACGGTGGTGCAGGATGGCTCGTTTGGGGAGGAATTATTCTTGGTTCCAGAACTGACCTGCATGTTCAGAGTGTAACGATGACAGGCCACATCTATCGGGATGTCATTCTGGAACAACATGTACGTTTGTTTCGGGGCGCCATGTGTGCTGAATTTGTGTTTATGGATGACAACGCCCGTCCTCACCGTGCAAACATTGTAGACGAATGCCTTCAATCGGAGGATATCACCCGTATGCATTGGTTAGCATACTCACCGGACTTGAATCCAATAGAGCATGTGTGGGATATGCTTGGCCGACGAATTGCAGCCCGTCAACCCCCTCCCACCTGTCTACCGGAACTTCTGAGTGCATTGCTTGATGAGTGGTGTAATATTCCCCAAGATCAGATTGATCATTTGATACTCAGCATGCCTAGGCGTTGTCAGGCCTGTATTGCATCGTCCGGGAGACATACTCCGTATTAACCATCCTACTGACCATGTTATACTGTTTTTGTAAATAGGTTCTTTTTTTAAATTTGGTCAAGGGAGTAAAACTTGCAATTTTTATTAATTATGTCAAACATATAGCATCTTTTTTGCTCTTTACTTTTTGTTTAAAAAATAGACTTTACAAATAAGTCAAATTTGTTTTGCTTCTTTTTCTTTCTTTGCCTGAACTTCATTATCCTTAATTTATGGACATGAGTGTATATCATCTCGTCGCGCTAGCAAATATCCAAAGTGTACTATAACTGCTATAATGGCATAGTTAACGCCGCCAAATATTTCTACTGGTAGCAAATAATTCAGTTGGACGAGAACCAGCTTTAAAATAATCTGCATTTTAATTATTTTTCATTTTCAAGATATTAGTTATTCTGTTTTGGAAAAACGAATAATCGCTAATTCTAAACTCCTGTTGTCTAAGCGAACTTACTATTTGAAAATTGTCAACTTTGTGTAACACATTTTGAGTTACTTATATCATATAGTTTTTATTTTGGCGTAAAATGGGCGTAATTCTAACTCATGTTTGTAAATTTCACGCGATTCTAGATACTTGGAAACGCTTTGTTGCAAAGGAATGAATGATTTTACGCCGAATCTGGCAACCATTATGTTTATTTTTTCAGTTTTTATTAATATCTTCTAAAATAATTCGTGTTCTATTTTTAACATTGCTATAGTTTCCGTAGCAACGGAATCCATTGTTGCCACTTAAGTTGTTAAATTTTACAATTAATGAAACCACTCATTTCTACAGCTTTTAAGAATCGAAAAAGTGAAAACGCATCAATTGTGAAACAAATAGAACTGTAACAGACTTGCACCTTTAAAATAATCGAATTTTTTATGCAATTCTACATAGTTTATTTCCTTCGAGTGTGGATGTCATTTTTTACGACATTTTTGCTGTTTTGCTGGCAGATTATCCGGAGCAGCACATACCCTCTAATGTATTTGCTCCTCCGGAAGCAAGAGCGTATGTCCGGCGCATATTTGTGTAACCCCATTGTGTTAATCAGAATTTTCTGGTGTCACATTTTTTAGACCATTTTTTTACCGCGGAGATTCCGATCCTGAAGTAGATTGATTAAGCAGGAGTAGCCAGAAAGTTTTCATGGGAATGTTACGACTACTGCAACTCACATATATGTGCACGTGTATGCGATAAGGGAGTGAAGAATATACATTTTGTATGGCAAAAAACTCCGCTTGGGGGTTTGTGACCCCCTATCCCCTCCTTGGCTACGCCACTGTACGCAAGCATAAGTTGTCACGTCATGAAAAACCGTCATAGATGGCAAACTCCGAAGTTGTTCTGAGGGTTTATACAAAATTAAAAAATTTTCTTTTAGTAAATTTTACTTTTGATACAGTTCGGATATTTGGTTTTAATACATTTCGGCCACGTTTCGAGATTCCGAATTACTGGGTTTAATTCGAATTACACTCATGTCCATAAATTAAGGATAATGAAGTTCAGGCAAAGAAAGAGAAAGAAGCAAAACAAATTTGACTTATTTGTAAAGTCTATTTATTAAACAAAAAGTAAAGAGCAAAAAAGATGCTATATGTTTGACATAATTAATAAAAATTGCAAGTTTTACTCCCTTGACCAAATTTCAAAAAAGAACCTATTTACAAAAAACAGTATAACATGGTTAGTAGGATGGTTAATAGGGAGTATGTCTCCCGGACGATGCAATACAGGCCTGACAAAGGCTAGGCATGCTGAGTATCAAATGATCAATCTGATCTTGGGGAATATTACACCACTCATCAAGCAATGCACTCAGAAGTTCCGGTAGACAGGTGGGAGGGGGTTGACGGGCTGCAATTCGTCGGCCAAGCATATCCCACACATGCTCTATTGGATTCAAGTCCGGTGAGTATGCTGGCCAATGCATACGGGTGATATCCTCCGATTGAAGGCATTCGTCTACAATGTTTGCACGGTGAGGACGGGCGTTGTCATCCATAAACACAAATCAGCACCCATGGCGCCCCGAAACAAACGTACATGTTGTTCCAGAATGACATCCCGATAGATGTGGCCTGTCATCGTTACACTCTGAACATGCAGGTCAGTTCTGGAACCAAGAATAATTCCTCCCCAAACGAGCCATCCTGCACCACCGTAACGGTGTCTTTCAATGGTGTTCTCTTGGTGGTAACGGGTACCTGGCGCTCTCCAGATGAATGTCCGGTGAGAATCAGACTCCAAACTAAACCTGGACTTGTCGGAAAACATCACACAAGACCACTGTTGCGGTGTCCACAATGCATGCTCTCTACTCCAGGTTAATCCCAGGCGACAGTGAGTTGCGGTAAGGGGAACACATCTGACAGGCCTACGAGCATATAGACCAATGTGCCCTAAGCGTCTGTACACGGTCTGCCTTGAAACTATCGTACCGGTAGCTGAAGAGAGCTGACGAGACATGTCTGATGCTGTACTCCGTCTGTTTCTTTTGGCAGTAACTGCCAAATAGCGGTCCTCGTTCGGCGTTGTAACTCGGGGGCGACCTGTGCTGTAACGTCTACTCACATTACCATCATCTTGGAATCGTTGCCAAAGCCTGGAGATGACACTCTGGGCGATTCCAAGTTCCTCGGATACTTCCAGCTGGGAACGTCCACATTCCAGTCGTCCGATAATTCTGCCACGTAAAACATCATCCAAATGCCTCCTTTGTGCCATAACTATGCGGTTTTTGCACTGAAAGGCTTTCACAGCGCTTGTGAACAATTTTACTTCTTTGCCACCATTCCTTATATACCCCTCTCTTACACTCTCGTCATTGTGACGTACCATCCAAGCCATCTGGTGGTTTCCTGTAATTTGCATATTCTTCTTCAAGATGTGTGTGATCATTCCACAGGTGAAATTTTTATTTTAGAGATCAATTTCTGTGTGATTCTGAATTATCCTTAATTTATGGACATGAGTGTATATATGTTTAAGAAAAATATGCGTTTTCCACCGTGCGGAGAACGGGTACGCAGCTATCTTCTATACTATTAAAATCTGTGCGCGTCTGTCTGTCTGTCTGTCTGTCTGTGTGTAGCATCATCTCCTCTGAAACCGCTTGGAGTTGAGTTTCGATCGAGGTGTCCACTTATTCGAAAAATTCCGAGGAAGGTCTTCCGCTAATTTAAATTTCGAAATTCGAATTAGTTTAGGTGATATTGATAAAAACCCCCGTCAAAAACGCTAATTTTTGCTCTCCGCAACTCCGCGATTGTAACCCCTGTAGTGAAAATGTGAGAAATAAGCATCGAGGTTGCCATGTTTGGCGAATTTATTAAATGATTTACACTCTTGCATTAAAAAGAAAGGAATAATACTTTTTTTCTGCGTGGGAAATCAGAGCAGGAATTCAATATTTTTTATACGCAAAAGAAAAAGGATTTGCAAATTTCAGAGACTAAAGTGTATAACATTATAATTTGGCGAAAAAAAAATGGCTTATATGGCGATTTTGAGAAAGTGGATTCTAGTGGTTTGCACAATTTTAGGCTTGGCGCAATTTACTGAGAGCGTAAAGAAATAGTATTTTTAAAAACAAGTGCAGGTTTTACTAGAATTTAGCCTGAAATTTTAATTTTCTGTTCAGAAATAATGCATTTATTAAGGCGATTTTAAATGATTTTCATCGAGTTAAATACATTGTTAGGGAAACCCCGTCAAATTTCAGAAAATTAAACTTTTTCATTTGTATTGCTAATTCTATGCCCCGATTGATATGAGTTGGTGTTACGAGCGTATGAATAGATAATATTTTTTAATCCCGCCAAACAAGGTGTAATAAAATAGAAAGTCTTTATAAATACGAATGCTGTTTGAGATGAATGAGAATATTTTTTAAACCCAGTTAGACTAGCAGGTAATGCCTTTAAATTATTGCATTTATTGTCAAGTTTAATGTGTGATTCATTTTGGCTATTTGCCATCGACTGCCAACGTTAATTACGCCAAAATGGCAGTTCTAGCAAAGTAAACATAAATAAATCATTTCATATTCTGTTTTTAACACTGCTACAGTTTCCGTAGCAACGGAATCCATTGTTGCCACTTAAGTTGTTCAATTTAATAATTAAGTGAAACCACTCATTTCTACATCTCTTAAGACCCAAAAAAAGTGAAAACGCATTAAATATGAAACAAATATGAATTTTACATATTTGCGCATTAAAAATAATCGAAGTTTTTTCAGGCAAGTCTGCATATTTTTCATTTTATCTCCTTCTCGTGTGACGTCATTTTCACGTCATTGCCTTCTGTTTTGCTGTCAGATTATCCGGAGAAGCACATTACACGCTAACGTATGTGCTGCTTCGGCGGACATAAAGAAGCAATTTGTCGGGTGCGTATTTGCCTAACCTCTCTGTGTGTCTAAATGTAATCAATGAAACTTCGTAGGCGTTTTTTCTAAACTAGAAAAAGGCAGATTAACGTCGTTAACGTGGAAGAAGCGACATGGAAAACTATTTAATTGGTAGCCGTAATGCGAAATGATAATCGATTATTCACATGCGCAAAGCAATAAAATTTCAAAAGTATGAAAAGTCAGGAATATGAAATGAAAATCCAAAATAAATCACCAGAGACTATAGAATAAGCATCGTGTACGAGAATGATATTGCAATCATGTACATAACAAAGGCGCTTGCAAGGAATGCAAAATATAATATGAAATTAATTGCTTTTTCTTCCCATGGCGTTTGTGGAATCGTTCCGAATAACGGGATCCAATGTGCTTAGAATATTTCGTATAAATTACTTATATGTTAAAGTTCTATTTATTTTTTCATATATATTCCAGTTACTCCAGTTACAAGACCTAGAGCTCTAGAAACGATTTTAGATTTTGTTTAATATTGAATTTGACACTATGCAATTAATCTATGTTAAAAATAAAATATGAAATTAGTTATTTATTTAGTGTGAATTGGCAGTGAGATCAACGTTAGTTTTATGTAACAAGTGTGCTACTGTATTAAGAGTTCAGTAAGGGTAATAAGCTTTTCCGCTTAACTTACGTCACAAATTTTTTTATTTACGAAAGCGACAAGATCTTCACGGAAAAAAGGATGCATTTTTGGTTTCTGCACGTACAATGTGCATCGATTGTTTCGTGTAGGTTTTTTAAATTTGTGTAAAATTTAATAAAGTCATCTGCAACATAGCTGTGCTAATGTATTGTCCACGCTTTACGAAATGCAAGATAAGATAAAATAGTATTCAACATCATGTAAAGTTATTCATATAGTATGTATGAATGCTATAAATTAAACCTAAAAAAGAGAATTATATGATGTAGAAATAAGGCATTTTTCGAAAGAGAAAAGTTTCGTCTGCGTACCGTAAAGTTCTTACTTTTTTGATCGCCAGTCACATTGACGTAGTTTTTGTGTCATGTTGCAATCGTCTAAAATTTGCACTCATGACGTCAACTGTTAGTCACGATTCAAGTATTTTTTCACATTTTGAGATTCCGCATTACTGGATTTAATTCGAATTATATATATGTGTTAGGAAAATATGCATTTCCCACCGTGCGGAGAACGGGCACGCAGCTAGTCTTACTATTAAAATCTGTGCGCGTCTGTCTGTAACATTATCTCCCCCGAAACGGCTAGGATTTGAGTTTCGATCGAGGTGTCCCCGGATTTGAAAAATTCCGAGGAAGGTCTGCAACTAATTTAAATTTCGAAATTCGAATTAGTTTTGAAGATATTAATTGATAAAAACCCCGTCAAAAACGCTAATTTTTGCTCTCCGCAATTTCGCAATTGTTACCCCTGTAGTGAAAAAGTGAGAAATAAGCATCGAGGTTGCCATGTTTGGCGAATTTATTAAATGATTTAGATTCTTGAATTAAAAATAAAAGAATAATATTTTTTTTTTCTGTTTCGAATATTTGCTAGGTTATTTTTTAATTAAAATATCGTCTGCGTGGGAAATCAGAGCAGGAATTCAATATTTTTCATACGCAAAAGAAAAAGGATTTGTAAATTTCCGAGACTAAAGTGTACAACATTATAATTTGGCGAAAAATAATAAATGGCTTAAATGCCGATTTTGAGAAAAAAATTTTCAGCGGTTTGCACAGTTTTAGGGCTTGGCGCAATTTACTGAAAGCGTAAAGAAATAGTATTTTTAAAAACAAGTGTAGCTTTTACTAGAATTTAGCCTGAAATTTTAATTTTCTGTTCAGAAATAATGCAGTTATTAAGGCGATTTTAAATGATCTTTAGCTTTGGTCTGGCTGCGTGTTGTTAGACCAGCTATAATATTTTGATTGACATGACACTTTTTTGAACAAAAAAATTTTATTAACATTAACTAAAACGTAAAACCATAACTATAACAAAACTAAAGGGTTACATAACAAGGTAAGAAAGAGCAGCTGCTGCCATGCCGGTGTTTCACCTTATATACTGCAGTTCGTCGTTGAAGTGCATTTACATATTGTCAGGTAACCAAAAACGGCAGAAACCATTGAGTTTCGGCTACAGGCTGGGTTAGCTTCCTGAGTGTTCATAAACCGAATAACCGCAAGTCTGCTTAGCGTTCGTAAACTGAATAACCGTGATCGGCCTCTTCAGGATTCTTAAACTGAGGCGGACGCCTCAGATCTATCTTCAGAATTTTCATCAAGTTAAATAAATGGATTTAAGTTAGGGAAACCCCGCCAAATTTCAGAAAATTAAATTTTTTCATTTGTATTGCTAATTCTATGCCCCGATTGATTTGAGTTGGTGTTACGAGCGTATGAATAGATAATATTTTTTAATCCCGCCAAACAAGGTGTAATAAAATAGGAAGTCTTTGTAAATACGAATGCTGTTTGAGATGAATGCGAATATTTTTTAAACCCAGTATGACTAGCTGGTAATGCCTTTAAATTATTGCATTTATTGTCAAGTTTAATGTGCGATTCATTTTGGCTATTTGCCATCGACTGCCGACGTTAATTACGCCAAAATGGCAGTTCTAGCAAAGTAAACATAAATAAATCATTTCCTAACTAATATTATAAATGCGAAAGTGAGTTTGTTTGTTTGTTTGTTTTTTTTGTTTGTTTATGACGTTTTCACGCCTAAACCGCTGAATCAATTAGGATGCATTTTGGTTTAGATATAGAGGGGACCCTGCAGTTGGTTATAGGCTAATTAGAATTTTAGATTTTTAATTATTAATTAAAAACCGTTTTGACATTGCCATGCTTGGCGAGTTTCGCTCGTATCAATCAAATGATTCATGTTTTGAGCTAACAAGAATGCTATTGCTTCAATAAAGAAGAGCGTGCGTGCATCTGAAAAACATTAAATTCCACGGATATTATGCCAGTTTTATGCCAAATCTATCTATCAATAATAATAAAAATGAATGTTCTCCAGACAAATCTACAGAAAGCAGAGCTTTGAAAATTTGAGCATAGAAGCCCATGACTGTGCACCTGAGGCTCAGAATGTTGAAATTTTAAATACTTTTCTAATTATTAATTAAAAACCGTTTTATCGCCCGCACAACATTTTTTATGCTTTTGAAATAAAGCTGAAATTCTATTTTTAGATAAACATGCATTTGAAAAAAATGAAATGGTATGGAAATTATGTTGATTTTACGCCAAATTAAAAAGCATTAGAAAGAAAAGTCCAAATGTGTTTCTTAAACTTCATAAATTTCCAAATCCTACCAATAATATAAAAACTCGGCTGTTCGAGCCTCGTCGGGGGGAGATCCCCCTGAACCCCCCTAATTTTTTAGTTTTATTATTGCCATATTAAAACTATAGTAATTAACTTGGCATTTTATCGCTCATCTTTCGCGTATTTCGCCTGGTAACCCTATGTTGAAATTTTTATGAGTGTAACCTATTTATAGAAAAATAAATGTGGTGCATATTCTACAGCTTACGAAATATTGCAACAATAGATTAAAGCTGTTGTGAACTAATAATATTTGAATATATGTAAAAAATACATGTGGAGCATATTCTACAGCTTACGAAATAGTGTAACAATATCGAGACTAAAGATTGCTTTAATCTCGATATTAAAGCTGTTGTGAACTAATAGTATTTAAATACATGTAAAACTATGTCGCTTTTTTATGTCGCTTTATTATGTCGCATTTTTGGGACACATTTTTCTATAAGGGTATTGAGAGATAAAATGACATAGTCATTAAAAAATGTGTACGTTTGTGTGTTTAGATGATTTTGACTGAATCACACACAAATTGCTGAACGGATTTGGAAAAATTCGTAATGAAGATAGCTTACGCCCTGGATTAACATACAGGCAACCTTTCAAGCATATAGCATAAATAATTCTTTTACAAAAACATTCAAAATAATTCTAATGTATTGCGCTCTATGGAATTATAGCTACTAAACCGAATTTAAAACTTAGTTACACTGTTCCTGAGTATTATTGTTTGTTTGATTGTGGATTAAGACCGATTGACTGCACTAGGGTCCTAGGCCTATATGGGTTATTCCTCTGTGGGGAACTTTCTAAGGGATCCTAGCTCGCATTTACGCGAGGTTTTGGAGAAAACCGCGAAAATCTGCGAGCGGCTAGGTCGACAGGCTCGACCAGGGGTTGAACCTGGCACTTCCAGCCTTCCAGTTTTTAGAGTAGAACTTCTTAGACACTGGTGGGACCCTGAGTGTTATAGGCTACCTTTTATGCATATATCACAAACAATTCTTTTACAGGGATACTCATAAGAATTACATTACACTCTATGTGTATCTCTGTAAGTACTGAACCGATTCCAAAACTTTTTTCACTGTTAGTAAGCTACACTATTCTTGAGTATTATAGGCTAAAATTCATACATGTAGTGCAAATAGTTCCTTTACAGGAACACTCAAAATAATTCTAATACATTACGCTCTCTGGGTATCTCTGTAACTATCGAACCGATTCTAAAACTTTTTCGCTAAGAAAAAGCTGCACTATTCCTGATTAGCGTAGGCTAAAATTCATGCTATAGCATAAATATTTCTTTCACAAGAACAACAAAAACAGTTAGCAAATACTGTCGTAAATGTATTCGCCAAATGCCTGAAAAAAATCTAAATTGAGTAACTCTGCTTACTCTCTTATTTTAAATGAAGTATACTACCACGCATTATACTTCATATAAAATAAGCAAAAAGCAAATAATATTTAAATGCAGTTTCTTTTGTCGCAAACATATGTGTTATTCACACATGCTTCATTTCTTTTGGGACCTAACTCTAAAGCCGACGCGGACGAAGTCGCGGGTAGCAGCTAGTCATATTCTATTTTTAACACTGCTACAGTTTCCGTAGCAACGGAATCCATTGTTGCCACTTAAGTTGTTCAATTTAATAATTAAGTGAAACCACTCATTTCTACAGCTCTTAAGACCCAAAGAAGTGGAAACGCATTAAATATGAAACAAATAGAATTTTAACATATTTGCGCATTAAAAATAGCCGAAGTTTTTTCAGGCAATTCTGCATTTTTTTTTTCATTTTATTTCCTTCGCGTGTGACGTCATTTTCACGTTATTTTAATTTAACGTCATTGTCTTCTGTTTTGCGGTCAGATTATGCAGAGAAGCACATTACACGCTAACGTATGTGCTGCTTCGGCGGACATAAGGAAGCGATTTTGTCGGGTGCGTATTTGCCTAACTCATTTGTGTGTATAAATTGAAGCAATGAAACTTTGTAGGCGTTTTTTTTTTTTTAAAAAAAACTAGAAAAAGGTAGATTAATTTTAACGTGGAAGAAGCGATATGAAAACTATTTAATTGGCAGCCGTAATGCGAAATGATAATCGATTATTCACATGCGCAAAGCACCAAAATTTCGAAAGTAGGAAAAGTCAGGAATATGAAATGAAAATCCAAAATAAATCACCAGAGACTATAGGATAAGCATCGTGTACGAGAATGATATTGCAATCATGTACATAACAAAGGCGCTTGCATGGAATACAAAATATAATATGAAATTAATTGCTCTTTCTTCCCATGGCGTTTGTGGAATCTTTCCGAATAACGGGATCCGATGTGCTTAGAATATTTCATATAAATTACTTATATTTTAAAGTTCTATTTATTTTTTCATATATAGTCCAGTTACTCCAGTTACAAGACCGAGAGCTCTAGAAACGACTTCAGATTTTGTTTAATATTGAATTTGACATTATGCAATTAATCTATGTTAAAAATAAAATATGAAATTAGTTATTTATTTAGTGTGAATTGGCAGTGAGATCAACGTTAGTTTTATGTAACAAGTGTGCTACTGTATTAAGAGTTCAGTAAGGGTAATAAGCTTTTCCACTTAAGTTACGTTACAAATGTTTTCATTTACGAAAGCGACAAGATCTTCACGGAAACAGGATGTATTTTGGTTTCTGAACGTACAATGTGCATCGATTGTTTCGAGTAGGTTTTTTTAAATTTAGGTAAAATTTAATAAGGTTTAAATTTAATTTTTCATCTTCAAAGTCATCTGCAACATAACTGTGCTAATGCATTGTCCACGCTTTACGAAATGCAAGAGAAGATAAAATATTTCAACGTCATGTAATTTTATTCATATGGTATGTATGAATGCTATAAATTAAACCAAAAAAAAAAAAAAAAAAAAGAGAATTATATGCATTAGAACTAGGCATTTTTCGAAAGAGAAAAGTTTCGTCTGCATACCGAAAGTTCTTACTTTTCTGATCGCCAGTGACAATGACGTAGTTTTTGTGTCATCATGTTGCAATCGTCTCAAATTTCCACTCATGGAGTCAGCTTTTCGTCAGAATTCCAGCAATTTTTCACTATTAGAGATTCCTATTATTGGGTTTAATTCTAATTATATGTGTGTAAGGAAAATATTCGTCTCCTACCGTGCGGAGAACGGGTAAGCAGCTAGTATTTTAATATTTTTTGGTTGTCCTTTTCTTTTACTTGTGTAATAATCAGCGATTTGTACATTCTTTTACATTCATTATACAAATGATTCAATAATTGTTCGTATAAACACTCAAACTAAAAATGAAAATAAATGCTACATTTCAGCTGGAATGTGATATCCATTAATTACTTCATTATATGAAATTAAAAATACCTTTTTTTTTTTTACAAATCAAGTGCTCAATTATAGGCTGCTAACGCTTTTATTAGAAATAATACTTACTAACTTATATCATGAACACATAAGAACTATACTGATGATTTATTAATTTCGTTGTGTTGTGTTAAGGTAAAGCTACGCAAGAGTTATCTGCTTAGAAGGAGTGCAATGAGCTGAGGATCGCTAACGCGTATTCACGTTACATCTGGAGAAAACCGTCTAAAACTTTGAACCTTAGATCAACAGCCGCACGGCAGGACAGAACCCTGGACCTTCACACTTCAGCCATCTTACTATTTTGCATGTTGAGTGTTTTATCGACTCGTTCATGATGGGGCCTAATTTATTAATTTTTTTATCAAGTAATGTAATTTTTAACTATTTAAGATGGGGAGACCATAAAGTTCCACGAGAAAAGGGACTACATCATAGGCATTCAAGTACTCATACGGGAAGCAACGATGGGTACAGAAGAGAGAATAGCTATTGTCACGTCCTTGCAACGAGGAGATCGTACTTGTTAAACGCTTCTTTTATTACGTCATCCAGCGGTAGAAATCTGCACCCCTTTTCAAGTGTCATAAATGACACACGCCTTTCTTGCTATAGCTTAGAGGTACGCCACTGACTTCTCTTTAGTGTTGTATGTTGCCTGTTGTAAATTGTGTTCTTAAAGTCAATTTTTCAGAAGTAGAAAATTTATTTATTTAAAATAGATGTGGATTTTTTAATTAAAAAAAAAAATAAATACTTATATTATATCATATGTGTTATTAACTGAAAGTGTTTAATTCTGTCTTTGCATACATACAAACACATGTACGTGCTAACCTAGATTCGTTCTTAAAATATAAGATTAAAAGGGCCCCCATATTCACTCTCGCTCCTGGGCCTCCTAAACCCAAGTTACGGAACTGTACAAAGGTACACCAAATTCTCCAAGATTGGCAACTTTTGGCAGAGTTCTTTAGGGAGGTATGCGACCGTGGTCAAACCATTACCTTACTATATGGTAGGACGGGACTGTGTTTGAAGTGGATGAATGTCCCTAAAATTAAATTGACCGTAATGTGTTGGAAACCTTTTAAGTGTTCCTGTAGCAAAACTATAAATGATAAAGACTCTTTTATTATGCAGAAATTCATTTTGTAACCCTTAACAGAATATATCACTTCTGAGTCGTTTGAAATAGCCTAATACCTCTAAAATGTGCTTTCATGAATTTCTGGCCATAGAGCATAATGTATTTTAAATCCTTTGGGTGGCCCTGTAGATAAACTATCCTGTCAAATGGGACTGAAAGGGGAGGTGCAAGACTGATGTTACAACAATCCTAAATTTAAAGTTCAACATTGTACGTCTAATAGGTTTTGAGATAATGCGAGTTTAATGAATTTCGGCTCATAGAGTGTAATGTATTTAGAATCTTTTGGGCGACCCTGTATTTAAGATATCCATTCAAATGGAACCGAAAGAGGAGGTGCACAACTTCATGTTACAACAATCCTAAATATAAAGTTTCAACATTCTATGACCAATAGTTTTGATATATGCGAATTACGTACATACAGACGGCATGAAAAACTGGTAAAAATAGAACCTCGGTCTGTCAAAAGGGGTGTACATGCATTTATATGAACGTGCATGCTAGCATACGATGTGGCATAAACATTTTAAAATAAGTACAACGCAAATGCAGTTCATCAAATGGCGCCATGGCGACCTACACATAACAGGGTACTTAAGTATTATCCCAGCGGTCATTTTCGCCAAGCGATTTTTGCGTCAAATGTGCTGGTGAAATTGTTGCGTCAAATGTTGGATGCTCTTGCTTCATGCAACCATTTGCATGCAGAAGTGCCTTGGCAAACTCTTCGAATCGGCCACATTGATTTTTCGGCCGTTAAATTTGGATCACGAACTAAATTTTTGTGCTGCTTCAAGTATTTTCTCTTTGCTTCTAAAGTACCTTTGAGAATACACTCAGGTAGTTAAGATTGTCTTGCGAATGGCACTTTTGACATTCCCCGACACTTTTTCCCCACTCTTAAAAAATTTTCCCCCTGTTCCTGTAGCGTAAGATGAAAAAAAAAAAATCGTTGTTAAACAGAAACGACGTCGTCTTTGAATAGAAATTTTTTACGTTGGAGTTGCTGGGACTTTGAAATATCGTCTTTGGAAGGAGATCGTCGTTAAATGGAGAGTCAACTGTATATACAGTGCTACTTTTTTAAATTTCAGTTCATGTGAAAATTTGCAATTTGTTTTTTAACTTCCCTAATCCATAGTGAATTTAGCTCTAGGGGGGGGCTCGAGCCCCCAGAGCCCCCCCCCGTGGATCCGCCACTGATGCTAGCGTACGATGAGATGCATCGAAAAAATACTTAGAATTAAATTCAGAGTTTGTCAAAATCGTTTTTTTCGCAGAAATCTGGCTCCTGAAATTTTTCGCAATCACATTACTTCCTTATACTCCGTACGAGGAAGTAAAAAGATTATCTAGGCAGGTATACGATCGTAACATCTGCTCATCTCAATCGTGGAATGGAATTAGCGTAAACGCAAAAACATAACGCTATTAAACACAGAGTTACACTATATTTGAGTATTTATCGCCAACTTTCTAGGAAAGGTATTAAATTAGGAATTAACATGCATTTTAATTTGCAAAACAAAAACTATATTAGACAGAGTATTAATTACGCCATTCTAACAGTATCCAGTAAAAGAAATTACCGTAGCGCTGCTTTCACAAATAAGAATCAATTATTTAATACAAGTATAGTACTCCGATTGCCAAAATGCCAACATACACCATTTTGCGAGATCTTTTTTTTCCCCGCGGAATCATTCGAAGCATAATTTAGCAGCAACCGAAATGGGAAATAGTTATCTATCACTTATATCTTTCGATCGCCAAAGTTAATGCAGGCATCCAATTGAAAAGTAGAACATATTTAAATTATTATCAACTAGCCGCCTCCTGCGACCAGTTGGTTCGCCATCTTTATAAATCTTGTTTGGAGAGAATCCCGTTCCTCACCGGCTTCCTTGGCACTAAAATCTCCCAGATTCGGAATGAATTTAAAATTAAGATGATTACAAACAGGAGCGCCCCTACGGTAAGTGTCGCCCCCTGCTAATATAAAAAAGACGCCCACTTTTATGCTCTACTTAGTTTTTGAGATCGAAATGAAGCACCTTCGAAGGCGGCGCCCAGATGCGATGCTTACTGTTTCGGGCCGCCCCCGGTTGCAAAAATAAGATGGTTAAATGATAAGAACCTACAAAAAGGAACAAATTATTTTCGTCCTATATTAATTCTGAAGAGCTTCTGGATATACTGGCCTTTATCAAAAAACTGAAAGGGGAAAAAAAAAGTAAGAAAATCTGAAACACTTTCAGATTTTAAATACGCACTACAGTACTATATATTAAAACCGTATTATAATCCATGGGTCTTCCCTATTTTCGTTCCTTTTTACTTTCCGAACATGTACCATGTAAGGAAAGTATTGTAATCATGAAAAAAATTCGACTTCGAAATTGTGGTGTATTTACACGTTTTGAGGTCTTCTGAATTCATTCCTGCTATTTTTACGAGATGTATGTGTGTTTGTGTGTATGTGAGTGAACCCGATAACTCCTAAACGGGGCATTAGAATGAGCTCAAATTGGTATATATGTTATAAACCACTGTCGCAAGACCGTTATTGATTTTGATGTGTATAGGACTTAATAGTTTTTCTACAGGGCTACGACAAAAATTTCTTTTACATTATGGCCTATGGAAGGAAATTCTTGAAAGTGTGCTAGCGTTTAAAGGCGCATTCGATTGAGCTTCAGTTTGGTATATATGTTTGAATTATTTATCGATTTAAAATTTATTTAAATGCTTGGTAATGATCTTAATCGTAAGTGTTCGGAAAGTCGAGTGGAGTCACTCCAGATTTTTTCATTAAGTTCGAAAGTTTATTATTATTCATGAGTGTGATTACACAAAATTAAAATTGATATTTCTAACATCCTTTTTCTGTATGTAATACACTGCTCAAAACAATTAAAGGATATTGCGGTTTTAGGTGGATCTTGTGGCTGGGAAACTTTTTAGCTGATTGATACATGGTCGACAGACGTAGTAGGTTATATGAGAATAAATTACACATGTTTGGCAGAAAAAAATGCATTTTATTGCGCATTTGTGTAGAAAAGGAAAAAAACACAATTTGTGCATATGAGAAAAAGAGAATAAGAAAAGGTGTTTTCTTCAAAGGAAATCATTTTCAGTAGGGGGTATGGTTTCCACGGACGGCCAGCAACTTTGAAAACCTTTGAGGCATGGAGTCAGTGAGGCTATTAATCACGAGTTGGGGTATTCTGTCCCACTCTTCCAGAAGAGCTCTTTCCAGTTCTTGGAGAGTTTGTAGGGGTGGTTGGCGGCCAGCAACTCGTCTTCCTAGAGCGTCCCAAACGTGCTCTATTGGATTCATGTCTGGAGAACACGCTGGTCATTCCATTCGTACGATTCCTTCCTCGAAATGGAAATCCTCCACCAGGTTAGCACGATGTGGCCTGAGTTATCGTCCATTAAAATGAAGTCATCTCCGATTGCTGCAGCGTAAGGGACTACAATAGGTCTGAGGATCTCATCCCTATATCGACGACCAGTCAGAGGTCCATCTCGAATGATGTAGAGGTCTGTGCGCCCGTCAATGAAGATGCCACCATACACCAACACTCCCCCACCGCCAAAGCTGACACTTTCGTGCACGAACGCAGGATTATTCCTACTGCCACGGTCCCTCCAGATGAAAATACGCCTATTATCAGGATGAACTGAAAAACGGGACTCGTCAGAAAAAAAGAACATTGCTTTATTAATTTCTCCTCCAATTCACATGCTCTATTGCCCATTCCCTGCGGTCGCGACGATGCCTTGATGTTAGTCTAACACATACCATCGGCCGGCGAGCATACAGACCTACACCATGGAGCCGGTTTCGGACAGTCTGAGTTGAAACCGAGGTGCCAGTATCCGAGCGAAGGTGTTGGAGAAGAGTAGCATTCATATTCCGATGTCTCCGAGCCGTTAACACCAAATAACGATCTTCATAGGGCGTTGTTGCCCGTCTACGACCTTGCCCTGGTCTTCGGCCGGCACTTCCAGTCGCCAAAAACCGGTCCGGCGACTGGAAATCCTGGAAATCACACTTTGTGATCCTGGAAATCACACTTTGTGACACTCCAATGGCTTGCGCTAATTCGGCTTGAGTTTGGCCCCCTTCTAACCTACCGACAACTCTCCAAGCTTCTGAATCGGTTAAATGACTTCGCTGAGACATTGTACTCATCGAAACAAAGCAATCACTGAATGCCGATCAACCTTGTCTTCATTGTCTTTTATTCAGTTGAAAGTCCAATTTCATTCGCTGCCGCTGAAGCGACGTTTTTGACGTCGAACTCAAAATTAACATACTCCACAGTTTGAAAATCAGAAAAATTTGCATTTGTGATTCTCTTCTTCCATTTTCGGCAAAAAAATTTCGCTTATATCTTTATTTTATATAAAACTTACAATATCCTTTAATTGTTTTGAGCAGTGTATATTAGAAATTGATGGAGGAAAGTTGCGCAGAAAAATGCACATTTCCAACTGAGTGGAAATTTCGAAAACTTACTCTCATGTGTATTCAGAAGACGATAAAATTACAATAAATTGCGCTAAGCGTTAGAATCATCTCCTCAAAATCGCACATCAACCATTTTATTTTTCGCCAAATTAAAAAGTTGCACATTTTAGACTCGGAAAGTTTCCAAATCCTATTTTTCTTTTGAGTAATAAAACATTTCATTCTTGCTCTGATTCCACATGCACACGATAGTTTAATTAAAAAACAACTTAAGAAATAATCTAAACCAAAAAAAATCGGTATTCTTTTATTTTTACTTCAAGAGTCTGAATCATTTAATAAACATGCCAAATATGGCAACCTAGATATGCTTAAATTCTCACTCATTCCACTGCGGGGTTACAATTGCAAAATGGTGAAGCGAAAAAATGAGCCTTTTGCGACACGTTTTTTATCGATATCTCCTAAAATAACTCGAATTTCGAAAAAATCACTTCGAGGTATCTCGGGGCTCGTCCTGGAGAATTTCCATACAAAATTTGGTAGGTCTACGACATAGCTGCCAACTCTTCCGGTTTTTCCGAAAGATTTTTCACCACTATCTTCAAACAGTTTTATTTTACCATAAAATTTTGGACTTATTTTAAGCTTAAATTCGTAACTAAAAATTAGTGGTGGAAAATCTTCCGGAAAAACCGGAAGAGTTGGCAGCTATGGTCTACGATCACCCGTTTCGGAGCTACGCGAGACACAGACAAACTATATCTAACTAACCAACCAACTAACTGACAGTTTACACACTGTTTTATTTATGTAGATAACGTGTTTCATTCATGGTTAACTACGATGTAGAAAATGCAAGAATTTCAATTTTCTGAAATTTGGCGCAGAACTAACTTAAATCAGTTTACTTAATTTGGTGATGTAATCTATATAAATAAAACAGTGTGTAAACTGTCAGTTACTTGGCTGGTTGGTTAGTTAGTTAGTTTGTTTGTTTGTCTGTGTCTCGCGTAGCTCCGAAACGGGTGATCGTAGACCTACCAAATTTTGTATGGAAATTCTCCAGGAGGGGTCCTAACATACCTCGAAGCGATTTTTTCGAAATTCGAATTACACTCTATAACAAATAAATCGACGCACCAAGAAGGAGGTGTCCGATTGAGACGAAAATTGGTGGATAGGAAGACAATGTACAGAATAGTAAATGATTGAAATTTCAGAACAATTGAATAATTTCTTTCAGAGTTACAGGAACAAGTTCAATAAGGTGTTGACCCGCCGCTAGCCTGGACACAAGCTGCCACACGGCGTGGCATAGACCGATAAAGCTCCCGGATGGTCTCCTGCGGTATTTCCTGCCAAATTCGATCCAATTGTCGAACGAGGTCATCAACAGTCCGTGCTAGATGCAATCGCCTTCCCATCATATCCCAGACATGCTCGATGGGAGAGAGATCTGGCGATCTGGCAGGCCAAGGAAGAGTTTGACAAGCTTGCAGACAGTTCTAACCAGGCATCATTCCAACCTGATCGAGCCCTGCACCACTGTAATCTGGCTCGGCAGTGTACAGGCGTGAGTGACAGGTGGCGTAACGGTCGGTGCGAGCGTAGATTTCGCTCTCTCAACCGTCTGTGAATGGTCATGATGGACACTGGTATTTGGGTTGAACGTCTGATGGTTGATAGAGATGAAGAAGGCGCTGTGACAGCTGATGGGACCATCACTCTGTCCTCACGATCTGTTGTAGCCCTAGGTCGACTGCTACCATCCTGACGCTGCACTCTGCCATTTTCCACCCATCCTTGCCAGCATCTTCGAATTCTCCGAAAGTTTCATTCTCTGAAAGTTTTAACAACCGTTGAAGACCTGCTCCTTATATACGCTTGCTGGATGCGCAGTTCCGATACGCTAGAGATCAAACTATTCATTCATTGCACACCAAATTTGAATCATTTGCATATCTGTTCAAAACATTCATGCATACGAAATTTCAAAGCAATCGGATGATTGTTTCTTGGTGCGTCGATTTTTTTTGTTATAGAGTGTATTTTAGGAGATATCGATAAAAAACGTGTTGCAAAAGGCTCATTTTTTCGCTTCGCCATTTCGCAATTGAAACCCCGCAGTGGAATGAGTGAGAATTTAAGCATATCCAGGTTGCTATATTTGGCATATTTGTTAAATGATTCAGACTCTTGAAGTAAAAGAATAACATTTTTTTTTGTTTAGATAATTTGTAAGGTTGTTTTTTAATTAAAATATTCTGAGTTTATGTGAATTCAGAGCAGGAATGAAATGTTTTATGCTCAAAAGAAAAATATGATTTGGAAATTTTCCGAAATTAAAAGTGCAACATTTAATTTGGCGAAAAATAAAATGGTTGATGTGCCATTTTGAGGAGATGATTCTAACGCTTGGCGCAATTTATCGCAATTTGATCGTCTGCTACTTGGGTTATGAATACACCTGAGTATAGGGTTTTGAAATTTTCATTCCGTTGGAATTGTGCATTTTTCTGCGCAGCTTTTCTCCATCTATTTCTAATTTATTTACATTCAGAAAAAGGATGTTAGGAATATCAATTTTAATTTTGTTTAATCACACTCCTGAATAATTATATACTTTCCAACTTAATGAAATAAGGAACGAAGATAGGGAAGACCCGTGGATTATAATATGCTTTTAATATATAGCATTTTGGTGCGTATTTAAAATCTCAAAGTGTTTCAGATTTTCTTACTATTTTTTTCCTTTCCGTTTTTGTGATAAGGGCCGATATATCTAGAAGCTCTTCAGAATTAATATAGGACGAGAATAATTTGTACCTTTTTGCAGGTTTTTATAACCAAACCATCTTATTTTTGTGCGGCCCGACACGGTAAGCAAGATAGTCATCGCATTGGGGCGCCGGCTTCGAAGGGGCGTCATTTCGAACTCAAAAACTAAGTAGAGCATAAAAGGGGGCGTCTTTTTATATTAACAGGGGGCGACGCTTACCGTATGGGTGCTCCTATTTGTAACCATCTTAATTTTAAATTCCATTCAGAATCTGAGAGATTTCAGCGCCAAGGAAGCCGGTGATGGACAGGATTCTCTCCGAACAAGATTTATTAAGATGGCGAAACTGGTCGCCGGAGGCGGCTAGTTCTATTGAAACCGTTTAAAAGCGCCTTAATAACTGCATTATTTATGCCCGAAAGATAAAATTCAACACCGCATTCTATTTAAAACCTACACTTGTTTTTTAAAAATACTATTTTTCTTTATGGTCTCAGTAAACGGTCTACGCCAAGCACAAAACTGTGCCAACTACTATACTTTCTCAAAATCGCAATATCAGCCATTTTATTTTTCGCCCAAATTCTAAAAGTTTATGTATTAGTATCAGAAATCTCCAAATCCTTGTTCTTTTGAGTATAAAACATTTCATTTCACCCCTGGTTTCACATGCACACGATATTTTAACTAATAACCAATATATAATTTTTTTAAAAAAAGTCAATTCGTCAATTCCACGGAGATGTATTATAGGAGTGGACACTCTCCATAGCTGCTGTTACTTGTTAGTGTGATAAAACAAGAACGTTTAACAGTAGAACAGACAATAAGATTTATTAACTAAAATCAACAGAAGGTGTATCAACAGAAAGATTAAAACATAAAACATTCAGCGCTTTTGTAGTGAGGAGGGATGCCCCAAACAGCATTCACGGGCGAGCCATCGAAACTGACTTGCATTCCGGGGAGCAAAGCTGCTCTTTTTTCTCCATCGAGTCTGCGCCTGCGCCAGCTGGTACACTGCTATACTGGATTTTTGGCACCCCAGATAAGAGTCAATTATGTAAACATTGGAAATGTAGTGACGTGCAGCGATCCTAGCGGTAAAAGAATAAAGCATTTATTCCCGTACTGATAACCCCGTGACTGATAACTAATTTTACTTGTTGCTTTCCGAACATGTACCATGTAAGGAAAGTATTGTAATCATGAAAAAATTCGACTTCGGGATTTTGGTGTATTGACACGTTTTGAGGTCTTCTGAATTCATTTATGCTATTTTTACGAGATGTATGTATGTATGTGAGTGTGTATGTGTGTTTGTGTGCATGTGAGTGAACACTATAGCTCCTAAACGGGGCATTCAATTGAGCTCAATTTGGGTATATATGGTATAAACCACCGTCGCAAGACCGGTATTGATTCTGTTGTGTATAGGACCAATAGTTTTTCTACAGGACTACGGTAAAGATTTCTTTTACATTATGCCATATGGGGAGAAATTATTGAAAGTGCGCTAGCGTTTAAACGGTGTATTCGATTAAGTTTCAATTTGGTATATATATTTGAATTATTCATCGATTAAAATTTATTTAAATGCTTGGTAATGATCTTAATCGCAAGTGTTCGGAAAGTCGAGTGGAGTCACTCCAGATTTTTTTTAATTTTCCAACCTAGCATGTGAGCGAAATTATGAACGCGAGCAATAAATTAATTTTTTTTTTCTCACTTTTGCTTACTTGGTTGCCTTAAGTAAGCAAAAGTGAGTAAAAAAAGAAAAAAGATGTTCTATCTTAAGATTATTAAAGTATTTATTAGTAACATATCGATTTTATATTTGTTAACGAGTGCATAAATCGTGGCTGACAGAAAAGAAGTTTTCGTCTGCCAGGGTATATATTTACTTTAGAAAATGGCTTAGAATTCATTACTAAGTTCTTTATGTAACATGAATGTAATATTTTAGTATGCGGTTTTAGAGGCATTTTAAAGCTGTGTTAAAATTTGTCGCAGCAGATGATGTAGTATTGAAAGGGAAAAAACTCCAAACAGACATTTTCGCGGTCTTGTTAAAATTCGGAACTTTCCCTGTGGCGTTTTCTGCTGATACACTGCGTAAAAAAAGTAGAAGGACATTTAGATTTTTTTAGAAAAATAAGGAACCTTTTATTTTTACTGAATTTTTTTTTTTTTTTTGTAAGCAACATTTTACAGATCATTTAACAAGAAAATATCAATATGATAACCATGATATTCAAAAATAAAACATTAATGACAACAGAAATAATTTCTACCATTTGAAACTCTGCAAAAAAGTAGAAAGACAGTAACCCAATGAATAAAATACAAGCGATGTTAGTAAGGAATACTCTTCCCATTAGATTTTATAATTTCGAATATTCTATTTGGCAGTGATTGGATGTCTGTTTGGAAAAAATGATTTATTTCGGGCGTACCTCGGACTGGTCCAAGGTACACTACCATTTAAGATAATATATATATACTAGCTGAAGTACCCGTTCTTCGCACGGGAATGAATGGACTTTTTGATATTACGATTTGTGGTGATTACTATTCATTGTAATAAACAGATATAGCAAAGTGGATATCGCTTTATATTGTGTCCAATAATCATGCATACCGAATTGCAAGGCAATCGTTTGCACGGTGCAGAAGGCCATGCGGCGTAGCGCAATCTAGAGCGAGTTTTAGCAAAACGGATACGGCGAAAATATTTTTCGCATTCAGATATCGATGTATACGAATTTTCATGACTATCGGCTGGACAGTCCTGAAGTTCATGTGTTGACGCGGCATCTAGTGGCAAGTTATAGGAAAATGGATAGTGCCAAACTCTTCCCCGTGTTCAAATATCTATGTATACCTATTTTCATAGCGATTATTTGCACAGTCAAGAAGTGATACACTACAGGGCCATCTAGTAGTTAATTAAAGTAATGATTTGCTACAGCGCCATCAAGTGGCGAGTTATAGCAAAATGGATAACGCCAAAATATTCTCATTGTTCAAATAGCTATGTATACTGATTTTCATAGCGACCGTTTGAATCTTCAAGAATTTGGCCTGCTGCAGCGTCATCTAGTGGCGAGTTAAAATAATAATGCATTGCAGTGTCATCTAGTGGTGAGTAACATCAAAAGGAACGCAGTTAGAATATATTCTTCGTGCTCAAATGTGTAAGTATAAAAAATGTTATGCTGATCAGTCGAACGGTATAGAAGTTGATGCTTTGCAGCGCCATTTAGCGGCAAGTTACAGCAAAATGGATAGTGAAAAATATTCTCCGTGTTCTAATATTCGCGTGTACCAAATTTCATCGAAATCGGTTGGACGATATTCGCATAGCAAACGGCTAAACGGAATAGAATTCAACGTTGTGCTGCGGCACCAAGTGGCAAGTTAAGGAAAACGGATAGCATAACAACCTTCTCCATCATAAAAGACTTAGGTGAACCAAATTTCATCGTGCAACGGTGCTCAACGGTGCTGGAGTTTTTCAACCTCATAAACACATACCAACAATCATTTTTATCTATAACCAGTGTTATTATATATACCAGTCTCAAATAAAATCCAGTTTCAAATCTAAGCCTCGCCAAAGTGCCAACATACACCATTTTGCAAGAGTTTTTTCAGGGAATCATTCGAAGCATTGACTTAGCAGCAATCAATATGGGAAATGGTTCGACCGCCAAAGAGTAGCACGCATTTATTTGAAAATTGGAATCCCTTAACAGCCGATTTTTTTTTAAATTACAACTAAAATTATCAACTTAAATTATTAACTTTAAATTATTACTTTAATAATTTAAAGTTAATAATTTACTAAAATTATTACTTTAAATTATCAACTTAAATTATCAACCGATTTTTTTTTAAATTATCAATTACTATTCATTGAAATAAACAGATATAGCAAAGTGGATATCGCTTTATATTGTGTCCAATAATCATGCATACCGAATTGCAAGGCAATCGTTTGTACGGTGCATAAGGCCATGCGGCAGAATGTGTTTTATTCATCGTTACTCCGATGTACTAAATGAGAAGATTTCAATTTTCTGAAATTTGGCGGAATTCCCCCAACTTAAATCAATGTACACAATTGGCGAGAATTCTGAAGTTAGATCGCTTAAAATCCCTTAATAACTGCATTATTTCTTCACGGATCTTTAAAATTTAACGCTGTATTCTAATAAAACCTTTGCACTTGTTTTCAAAAATCTATTTCCTTAAGCTCTCAATAAATTGCGCCAAGCCGAAAACTATGCAAACCGCTAGAACTCACTTACTCAAAATCCGTATTTCAGCCATTTTATTTTTTCACCAAACTAAAAAAATTTACACATTAGCCTCGGAAATCTTCAATTCTTATTGTTTTGCGTGTAACGCATTACATTCCTGCTCTGATTTCCCATGCACACGATATTATAATTTTTAAAAAAAATAACCTTACGAATATAAACTAACAAAAAAAAAATCATTATTATTCTTTTATTTTTACTTTGAGAATTTAAAACATTTTATTCAGCAAAATCGCCACACATGGCAACCACGATCCTTATTTCACACTTTTTTCACTACAGGGGTTACAATTACGGAAAGCTTTTTGCGTGAAGAGCATAAAAAATCTCTTAAATTCCGGGAACGGGTGGACCTTCAAAGTTTTAAAGTGTACAACGATTTATTCTATATTATTTTACATATCTGTGCTAAATTTCAGGCCGATAGGTTCATTTTTGTGGATTTGTATACGAACGACATTTTATTCGGCAAAATCGCCACACATGGCAACCACGATCCTTAATTCAAATTTTTTTTCACTACAGGGGTTACAATTACGGAAAGATTTTTGCGTGAAGAGCATAAAAAATCTCTTAAATTCCGGGAACGGGTTGACTTTCAAAGTTTTAAAGTGTACTATGATTTATTCTATATTATTTTACATATCTGTGCTAAATTTTAGGCCGATAGGTCCATTTTTGTGGATTTGTATACGAATCAAATCCACAAACAAACAAACAAACAAACAGAATTTCATTTTTATTTATAAGATATACTAGCTGAAGTACCCGTTCTTCGCACGGGAATGAATGGACTTTTTGATATTAATATTTGTTGTGATTACTATTTATTGTAATAAAGAGATATAGCAAAATGGATATCGCGTTATATTGTGTTCAATAATCATGCATACTGAATTTCAAGGCAATCGTTTTTACGGTGCAGAAGGCGATGCGGCGTAGCACAATCTAGTGGCGAGTTTTAGCAAAACGGATACGGCAAAAATATTCTTCGCATTCAGATATCGATGTATACGAATTTTCATGACGATCGGCTGAATAGTCTTGAAGTTCATGTGTTGACGCGACATCTAGTGTCAAGTTATAGGAAAATGGATCGTGCCAAACTCTTCCCCGTGTTCAAATATCTATGTATACCTATTTTCATAGCGATCATTCGCACAGTCAAGAAGTGATACACTGCAGGGCCATCTAATGGTTAATTAAAGTAATGATTTGCTACAGCGCCGTCAAGCGGCGAGTTATAGCAAAATGGATAACGCCAAAATATTCTCATTGTTCAAATAGCTATGTATACTGATTTTCATAGCCACCGTTTGAATGGTCAAAAATTTGGCCTGCTGCAGCGTCATCTAGTGGCGAGTTAAAATAATAATGCATTGCAGTGCCATCTAGTGGTGAGTAACATCAAAAGTAACGCAGTTAGAATATATTCTTCGTTCTCAAATGTGTAAGTATAAAAAATTTTATGCCGATCGGTCGAACGGTATAGAAGTTAATGCGTTGCAGCGCTATTTAGCGGTAAGTTACAGCAAATGGATAGTGAAAAATATTCTCCGTGTTCTAATATTCGCGTGTACCAAATTTCATCGAAACTGGTTGGACGATATTCGCATAGCAAACGGCTAAAAGAAATAGAATTCGACGTTCTGCTGCGCCACCTAGTGAAATGTTAGAGGAAAACGGATAGCATAAAAACCTTCTCCATGATAAAAGACTTAGGTGAACCAAATTTCATGGTGATCGGTGAAACGGTGCTGGAGTTTTTCAACCTCCTACACACATACCAACATTCCTTTTTATCTATAACCAGTCTTATTATACGTATATACCAGTCTCAAGTAAAATCCAGTTTCAAATCTAAGCCTCGCCAAATTGCCAGCATACGCCATTTTGCAAGAGTTTTTTCAGGGAATCATTCGAAGCATTGACTTAGCAGCAATCAAAATGGGAAAGTGTTCGACCGCCAGGCATTTATTTGAAAAGTGGAATCCCTTAATACAGCCGCATTTTTTAAATTATCAACTATAACATGTTTTATTCATCGTTACCTCGATGTACTAAATGCAAAGATTTCAATTTTCTGAAATTTGGCGGATTTCCCCCAAGTTAAATCAATGTACTCAATTGGCGAGAATTCTGAAGCTACATCGCTTGAAATGCCCTAATAACTGCATTATTTCTGCACGGATAGTTAAAATTTAATGCTGTATTCTAAGAAAACCTATACACTTGTTTTCAAAAATGCTATTCCCTTAAGCTTTCAGTAAATTGCGCCAAAAAGCCTAAAACTGTGCAAACCGCTAGAACTCACTCTCTAAAAATCGGCCTATTAGCCATTTTTTTTTTCTCCAAACTAAAAAAAATTACATATTAGTCTCGGATATCTTCGATCCTCATTGTTTTGCGTATAAAACATTTCTTTCCTGCTCTCATTTCTTATGTGCACACGATATTATAATTTAAAAAATAACCTAAAAAAATAAACTAAAAAAATCCTTATTATTCTTTTATTTTTACTTTAAGAATTTAAAACATTTTATGCGGCAAAATCGCCACACATGGCAACCAAGATGCTTATTTCACACACTTTTTTCACTGCAGGGGTTAATATTACGTAAAGCTTTCTGCGTGGAGAACATAAAAAATCTCAGAGAACCATTCAGGAGGAAAACGTTTTTAAGTGGAGTTTCAAAGTTTTAAAGTAGACTATCATTTATTCTATATTATTTTACATATCTGTGTAAAATTTCAGGCTGACAGGTTCATTTTTGTGGAATTGTATACTACCCAAATCAATAAATTGACAAACAGAATTTCATTTTTATTTATAAGATAACCTACGCTTGTTTTTAAAAATACCCTCTCATTAAATTGCGCCAAGCGCTAGAATCATAGAAAATCTGACACACTTTCAGATTTTAAATACGCACTAAAGTGCTATATATAAAAAGAGTTATAATCCATGGGTCTTCCCTATTTTCGCTCCTTCTTTCATTAAGTTGGAAATTGTATCATTATTCATGAGTGTGATTAAACAAAATTAAAATTGATATTTCTAACATCCTTTTTTCTGGATGTAATACATTAGATGCAGAAAAGCTGCTCAGAAAAATGCAAAATTCCAACTGAATGAAAATTTCAAAAACTTATACGCAGGTGTATTCATAACCCAAATAGCAGACGAATAAATTACGATAAATAGCGCCAAGCGTTAGAATCCTCCTCAAAATCGCGAGAATGCTGAAGATAGATCGCTTGAAATCCCTTAATAACTGCATTATTTTCGCACGGATCATTAAAATTTAACGCTGTATTCTAATAAAACCTTTGCACTTGTTTTCAAAAATCCGTTTCCTTAAGCTCTCAGTAAATTGCGCCAAGCAGGAAACTGTGCAAACCGCTAGAACTCACTTTCTCGGCATTTGAGCCATTTTATTTTTTCGCCAAACTAAAAAATTTTAACATATTAGCCTCGGGAAATCTTCAATTCTTATTGTTTTGCGTGTAGAGCATTACATTCCTGCTCTGATTTCCCATGCACACGATATTATAATTTAAAAAAAATAACCTTACGAATATAAACTAACAAAAAAAATCATTATTATTCTTTTATTTTTACTTTGAGAATTTAAAACATCTTATTCGGCAAAATCGCCACACATGGCAACCACGATCCTTATTTCACACTTTTTTCACTACAGGGGTTACAATTACGGAAAACTTTTTGCGTGGAGAACATAAAAAATCTCTTAAATTCCGGGAACGGGTGGACTTTCAAAGTTTTAAAGTGGACTATGATTTATTCTATATTATTTTACATATCTGTGCAAAATTTCAAGCTGATAGGTCCATTTTTGTGGATTTGTATACAACTCAAATCCACAAACAAACAAACAAACAAACAAACAAACAAACAAACAGAATTTCATTTTTATTTATAAGATATATCAAAATGATGGTAAAGGTGTCAGAGAGATTGCTCGTATACTGCACGTCAGCCCCAATACAGTTTCTAAGAACTACAGAGTATCAACTCTCTGTATCAGAAATACAGAGAGAAACGGAAAGAGAAAGAAGACTGGCAGACCTAAAAAGTTAACGCCTCGCGATGAAAGAAAAGTTGCTAACGAGCTTAAAAAGTGCAATGGAAGTATTGCAAAGGCTCGAATTCAAGCAGGACTTATGTGTCAAGGCAAACAGTTTACAACTACATTAAAAGATCCAAAAAATTCATTTTCAAAAAGTGAAAGCATAATCCAAGTGGAAACAAACACATATTGATAACCGTTTATCTTGGGCTAAGGAACACATGTCATGGACTACAGAATGGACTTCTGTGATATTTTCAGATGAGAAGAAATTCAATTTAGACGGTCCAGATGGTTACCAGTACTACTGGCATTGTCTGAAGAACGAAGAACAATTTTATTCAACTCGACAAATGGGGGGAGGAAGTTTGATGGTCTGGTTAGCAGTTGGATATGGAGGAAGAACAAGTCTGGTCTTTCTAAGTGGTAGGCAGAAGCATACAGGCTATATTCAGCTGCTAAATTCTAAGCTTCTTCCTTATGGCTCCGAATTAGGAGGAGAAGAGTGGATCTTTCAACAAGACGGAGCCTCCATTCACACCGCTAATGGAGTTAAAAACTGGTTCGTTTCAAGTAATGTGCAGGTTTTACCATGGCCAACGAGTAATGTGCAGGTTTTACCATGGCTGGGCAATGCTTGCTCGTCGTGCATATGCTGGTGGAAAACAGTTTGAATCCATCCCTGAGCTTCGAGAAGCATTGAATAGCTCATGGGATCATTTTTGCCAAACAGACATCCAATCTTTGTATGATTCACTGCCAAATAGAATATTCGAAATTATAAAATCTAACATCGCTTGTATTTTATTCATTGGGTTACTGTCTTTCTACTTTTTTTTACAGAGTTTCAAATGGTAGAAATTATTTCTGTTGTCATTAATGTTTTATTTTTGAATATCATGGTTATCATATTGATATTTTCTTATTAAATGATCTGTAAAATGTTGCTTACAAAAAAAATTCAGTAAAAATAAAAGGTTCCTTATTTTTCTAAAAAAATCCAAATCTCCTTCTACATTTTTTTACGCAGTGTATTACAAAAATGTACCGCCAAATTCTGATAGCTAGTGAAGACAATTCATTACAATAAATTTTCTGGAGAGAATATCCAAATGAACCTCTCAAAATTTATACATTAAATACGGTCACTTATAGCACAGCATGTGCTCCGTATCTAGCAATCCGCACCATACAACAACTATGCAGCGATGAGAAGGAACGATTTCCACAAGCAGCTAAGCTAGCTCAAGATAATTTTTATGTAGATGACTTATTAGCTGGTGCTGATTCAATCGATTCTGCCAAACCCATAATCCAAGAACTCATAGATCGTATGTCTGCTGGTGGTTTTGAGCTCAGAAAATAGTCATGTTGCCATCCCGAAGTCATCGCACAATTTCCAGATTCCCTAAAGGCTAGCACCTTTACACACTCATTTCAAGAAGATTCCTCTCAAAAAATTCTAGGTCTTGTTTGGGATTTAACCATAGATTCATTTCAAGTTAGAGCAGTCCCTTCAGATAATGTTTCAACGAAAAGGTAGTTATTATCCATCATTGCTCGCACCTTTGACCCTTTAGGCTTCGTCGCACCTTCTACGATAATTAAAAAAATTATTCTGCAAAATTTGTGGAAGGCCAACATCGGTTGGGATGACCACTTACCATCTGACATTCTTGATCGGTGGAATAACTTCCAAGCCGAAGTTCATTATTTTAAAGAGATAAAGATTCCTCGTTACATCCATGTTGTCAATTCCGTAAAGATGGAAGTTCACGGATTAAAGGAATGCATCTTTAAAGGCTTATTCTGCTGTCATTTATCTTAGAGTCATTTGCAATTCATCCGTATATTCTTAATGGCAGCCAAAACTCGTGTTGCACCTTTGCAAGCTGTAACTTTGCCCAGATTAGAACTTAGCGGGGCAGTCTTGCTCACAGAATTAGTGGACACATTCAAAAGTGCTGTAAATTTCCCCATTCATAATACTTACATATGGTGCGATTCAACAATTGCACTATGCTGGATTAATAATCCACCAACTAAAGGAAATCAATTCGTCCAGCATCGTGTATGTAAAATCCATTCTCTAACCTCAAAGGATTCATGGCATCACATTCCTGGAAAGTCGAATCCTGTTGATTGTGCGAGTCGAGACCTTTATCTAAAACAACTTATGGAGCACCCAGAATGGTTAAATGGCGCAAAATGGCTCATTGATTTTGATCCTACCTCTGTAGGAGTAAATACCCCAAATCAAGACATGTGTGATATATCCTCTGATATTCCTTTTAATTCATCTTTCGAAAGCACGTCTCTTGTCACTCAACTCAATCATTTTCTAGATTTATTTGAAAGATTTTCATCATGCACGAGGCTACTGCGAACTGTAGCATGGGTATTTAGATTCTACAATAACTCAAAATCAGATCCTAAAACTCAAGGACGTTTGAAAGCCTATGAATTAAATACAGATACCAAGACAATAAAATTATTCTGGGTGGTTGGTTGTAATTCTAGCCTTTAATGCTACATTCATTTTCTACTTTGTAAAAGGATGTCAACCCACTGTTAGACATAATCTTTTCCTCATCATCCTGCTATCATTTAATTCATTATTCACTTTTTATGTGTCGACTTCAATAAAATGGAAACCATCTTCTCAAATAAGTCATCCGGTACTTAAAAGCTAATGCGTCTGGTACTTACATCGATTTATGAAGAATCAATGAAAGGTAAGCAATTACCTTATTATTTACTTAAAGATTTGATCCACTCATATTCTATAATTATGCGCGGACATCATTAGATATTATACTTATTCTGAATAAAATTTTCAATTCAGACCAAACACGCTGATCTGTAGTATCATTTTACAGTTAGTATTTTCTTTTGTCGGTAGTATTGCTTCAGTAATTTACTTTTGTTATGTTTTACAAAAATACTTTCGCAGGAGACACATTTATGTTTTAAACAGTTGAAAGTTAATTTTCTTTGATTATTTATTCTGTACACTCACCTAACAATAAGTTACATTCGTAGGCACAGACTCTATGTTCTGGAATAAGCCTGGTCACTGTATTAGAGTGAGCGTTGTTTTTTTTTTTTTTTTTTTTTTTTTTTTTTAAGGGGTGGGAGGGCCAAAAATAACCTTTTTAAGAGTGAAAATATTGAAGTTTCTTTAGATTTTAAAAGTTTAAATACCATTGGCTTAAACAGTGTTAGGGAATCGCTACGCTTTTGGCAAGTTTATCTTAGATTAATAGTTACAGATAGTCATAATATTCTGTGATCATTGTATGTCAGATCAGCGTCTTGAATATAAATAAAAACTGTAACAAAACGAAATAATTTGCACAAAACAATCAAATAATGCATACACTTCACTTAACGCATACGATAATGGTGATTCCTACATTTCAATCAACAATTTGAAAAATAGTGTATTTAAAAAGAATATATTGATTCTTGTATGAGTGTACTGTATACAAAAATCGACAATCAATATATACCTATTAAATATAATAAAAACATAACAAAAGTGCATATAGCTCGGATCCAGCATTTAATGCTAGTCTAGAAATAAAAAAAAGAGCATTTGTTGGTTGTGAATTCAAGCAAGTGGTAGTCTGATAGACCAGCAAAATAGTCCAGAAACACAAGCTCGATTATGCATGCTGGACAAGCAAAAAAAAGCAAGATTGCTGCTAGACAAGCAAAATATTCAAGCAACACAAGCTGGATCATGTATGCTGGACAAGCAAAAAATTTGTCGAATACACGGTATGACTTGCAGGTAAAGCTGCTAGAACTAGCAAGTATTTATGGTAGTTTATGCTTTTTCTCCCAGCTTGGATCCAGCATTTAATGCTAGTCTAGCAAAGAAATACCAGCATGAATTTTGACTTGGGAGTAGAATTCGACGCTCTGCAGCTCTACCTAGCGGCAATTCATGGCAAAGCGGATAGCGTAAAAATATTCTCCGTGTTCAAATATTTATACGTACCAATTTTCGTCAAGATAGGTCAAACAGTATTTTCATAGCAAGCGGTTGAATAGAATTCGACGTTCTGCAACGCCACCTAGCGATGAGCTAGAGGTAAATGGATAGCATAAAAACCTTCTCCGTGGGAAAAGACTTAGGTGTACCAAATTTCATGGGGATCAGTCAAACGGTTTTCTAGTTTTTCAACGTTATACACACCCACATACACATACACAAACATTCATTTATATATATATATATATACTATCTGAATGCCCCGTTCTTCGCCCGGGAATGAATGGAGTCTTTTTTTATATTACGGTTTGTTGTAATTACTAATTATCATAATGAATAGATATAGCAAAATTGATATCTCATAAATATTATCTGCGTTCAATAATTATGCATAAAGAATTTCATGGTGATCGTTTGAACGGTGAAGAAGATGATTCGGCGCAGCGCCATGAACTGTAGAAGTTTTTGCAAAATGGATAGCATCAAAATATTTTCATTTTCAAATATCTATATGCACGAATTTTCATAGCAAACAGATTAACGGTCAAGATACGTTGCAGCGCCATCTAGTGGCGAATTAAAGTAATAATAGGCTACAGCGCCATCAAAAGGCGAATGTTAAGCAAAATGGATAACGCGGAAATATTCTTCGTGTTCAAATGTGTATGTATACCAGTTTTCAGAGCGGTCGAACGATCAATAAGTTGATTGTTGAAGTGCTATCTAGTGGTGAGTTAAAATAATAAACTCTAGGGCTGCAGTCAGGGGCAGATTTGTCAAGTTGGGAGGCTCTGGGCAAAAGCTTCATTAGGGGACCCTCTTTCGAAAACTTTTTAAAAATTTAAAAATATTTAAACTTAAAGAACAATTTGCGGCCCCCCATTTTGTTGGCGGCCCGGGAGCTTGTCCCGAATGCCCTTCCGGAAATCAGACCCTGGCTGCAGTGCCATCAAGTAGGAGTACAGCCAAATGAATACTAAAAAAATATTCTTTCTACTCAAATGTGTATGTACACCAATTTTTAAGGCGATCGGTCGAACGGCTTGAAGTTGGTGCGCTGCATCAGCATCTAGAGGCAAGTAGTAGCAAAATAGGTGTGTAGCGTAAAGGTATTCTCCGAGCTTAAATATCTGTGTGTACCAATTTTCATAAATCAGCTGAACGGTATTTTCATAGCAAACGGTTGAATGGTAAAGAAGGCGAGTTACAGCTAAACGGATGCTAAAAAAATCTTCTTTTCGTTCAAGCATCTATATTTACGAATTTCCATGGCGATTAGTTGAACGGTCCTGAAGATATTGGTTTGAAGTGACATCTAGTGGCAAGTTATAGCAAAATGGATAACGCCAAAATATTCTCCGTGGTCGAATATCTATCTATACCAGTTTTCATAGCGATCAGTTGAACAGTCTTTATATGCTGCAGCCGCATCAATAGACGAATTAAAGTAAGAAGCTGATACGTTGCAGTTCTATCTATTGGCGAGTTAAAGTAATGATGTGTTACAGCACAAAAGTAACTATTTATAGCAAAATGGATAGCACGAAAATATTCTCCGTGTTCAAGTATCTGTCTATATCAATTTTCATAGAGGTCAATTGTCCGGTCATGAAGTTGGTGCGCTGCATTGCCATCTAATGGAGAGTTAAAGTAATAATGCGCTGCAGTGCCATCTAGTAGTGAGTAATAGCTAAATGAATAGTTAGAATATATTCTCCGTGCTCAAATGTGTAAGCATCAAAATTTTTATGGCGATTGGTTGAATGGTATAGAAGTTGATGCGCTGCAGCGCCATTTTGCGGCAGGTTATAGCAAAACGGATAGCGTAAAAATATTCTCCATGTTCATATATCCACGTGTACCAATCGTCATCAAAATCGGTAGACCGGTATTTTCACAACAAACGCTTAAACGAAATAGAGTTCGGCGTTCTGCAGCACCATTTAGCGGTAAGTTACAGCAAAATGGCTAGTGTAAAAATATTCTACGTCTTCAACTACAACCGTGTGTACCAATTATCATAAAAATCGGTTGAATGCTATTTTCATAGCAAGCGGTTGAACGGAATAGAAATAAACATTCTGGAGCGCCATCTATCATCATGCTACAGCAAAATTGATAAAGAAAAAATATTCTACGTCTTCAAATATCCGTGTGTACCAATTTTCATCAAAATTCGTTGAACGGTACTTGCATAGGAAGCGGTCGAACGGAATAGAATTTGATGCACTGCAGCGCCATCTAGAAGCAAGTCATGGCAAAACAGATAGTGTAAAAATATTTTCCGTATTCAAATATCCATACGTATACCAATTTTTGAAAAAATCGGTTGAATGTTATTTTCATAGCAAAGAGGGTTGAACGGAATATAATTCGACGTTCTGCAGCGTTATCTAGCGGCAAGTTATGGCAAAAGGAATAACGTAAATTTCTACAAATATCCGTGTGTACCAATTTTCATCAAAACCGGTCGAACGGCACTTCCGTAGCGAGCGGTCGAACGGAATAGAATTCGATGTACTGCAGCGCCGTCTAGCGGCAAGTCATGGCAAAAAGGATAGTGTAAAAATATTCTCCGTATTCAGATATCCATACGTACGAATTTTCATAAAAATCGGTTGGACGGTATTTTCATAGCACGCGGTTGAACGGAATAGAAATCGACTTTCTGCAGCACCATCTAGCGGCAAGTTACAGCAAAATGGATAGTGTAAAAAATATTCTACGTCTTCAAATATCCGTGTGTACCAATTTTCATCAAATGTAGTTGAACGGAACTGCATATCAAAAGGTCGAGCGGAATAGAATTCGACGTTCTGCTGCGCCACCTAGCGTCAAGCTAGAGGAAAATGGATAGCATAAAAATCTTCTGCGTGTTCAAGTATCCTTATATGGCAATTTTCATCAAAACTGGTTGAATGGTATTTTCATAGCAAGCGGTTCAACAGATTAGAATTCGACACTCTGCAGCGCCACCTAGCGGCAATTTATATCAAAATGCATTGCGTAAAAATATTCTCCGTGTTCAAATATCCATATGTACCAATTTTCGTCAAGATAGGTTTAACGGTATTTTCATAGCAAGCGGTTGAATGGAATTCGGCGTTCTGCAGCGCCACCTAGCGGTGAGCTAGAGTAAAATGGATAGCATAAAAACCTTCTCCGTGACAAAAGACTTAAGTGTACTAAATTTCCTGGTGATCGGTCTAACGGTTTCGGAGTTTTTCAACGTCATACACGCCCACATACATACATACATACATACATACCCACAAACATTCATTTTTATATATATAGATATAGACTAGCTGAATGCCCCGTTCTTCGCACGGGAATGAATGGATTCTTTTTTTATATTACGGTTTGTTGTAATTACTATTTATCATAATGCATAGATATAATAAAATTGATATCTCATAAATATTATCTGCGTTCAATAATTATGCATAAAGAATTTCATGGCGATCGTTTGAACGGTGAAGAAGATGATTCCGCGCAGCGCCATCAACTGTCGAAGTTTTTGCAAAATGGATAACATCAACATATTTTCATGTTCAAATATCTATACGTGTACGAATTTTCATAGCAAACAGTTTAAAGGGAAGATACGCTGCAGCGCCATCTAGTGCCCAATTAAAGTAATAATACGCTACAACACCATCAAAGGGAGAGTTAAGCAACATGGATAACGCGAAAATATTCTCCGTCTTCAAATGTGCATGTATACCAATTTTCAGAGCGGTTAGTTGAACGATCAAGAAGTTGATTGCTGAAGTGCTATCTAGTGGCGAGTTAAAATAATAAACTCTAGGGCTGCAGTCAGGGGCAGATTTGCCGAGTTGGGGGGTCCTGGGCAAAAGCTTCATTAGGGGACCCTCTTTCGAAAACTTTTTCAAAAGTTACAAATTTTTAAAGAACAATTCGGGCCCCCCTTTTTGTTGGGGGCCCGGGCGCTTGCCCCGAACGCCCTCCCGGAAATCAGGCCCTGGCTGCAGTGCCATCAAGTTGTGAGTACAGCCAAATGAATACTAAAAAAATATTATCTCTGCTCAAATGTATATGTATACCGATTTTTAAGGTGATCAGTCGAACGGCTTTGAAGTTGGTGCGCTGCATCGGCCTCAAGTCATAGCAAAAGAGATAACGTAAAAGTATTCACCGTGCTCAAATATCTGTGTGTACCAATTTTCATAAATCAGCTGAACGATATTTTCATAGCAAACGATTGAAGGGTACAGAAGGCGAGTTATAACTAAACGGATGCGGCAAAAATCTTCTTTTCGTTCAAACATCTATGTTTACGAATTTCCATGGCAATTAGTTAAACGGCCCTGAAGTTATTGATTTGAAGTGACATCTAGTGCCAAGTTCTAGCAAAATAATCTCCTTGTTCGAATATCTATCTGTATCAGTTTTCATAGCGATCAGTTGAACAGCCTTTATATGTTGCAGCGCCATCAAGCAACGAATTAAAGTAAGAAGTTAAAGTAATTAAAAAACTTTGTAAAAAACACACATAAGAAGTAAAAGGAAAAAGGATACGCGTTTCGTTCAAAAATTGTTTTGAACTTCTTCAGTCCAAGCCCTTCGACGTAAAGAACACAGGGAACTGAAAAGAGAAAAAACAAGCAAGATGTTGCCACAAGGGGCAAAGAAAAGTCGAACAAAACCACGGAGAGGGGAGAAAAAAATTAAAGGGGATAGAAAGGAAAGGAAAGAAGCACAAAAAATACAGAAATAAAAAAGGAATAAAGAAAAATAATAAAAAAGGGAACACACAAGTACAAACACACACACAAAAAAGAGAAAACAGAACAAACAAACAAAAAACAAATAGCACACGTTTTTTTTTTTTTTTTTTTTTTTTTTTTTTTTTTTTTTAAACCACGAACAGGACAGCACAATAAATAGATATATAAATAAATAAATAAATATATATATATATTTTTTTTAATTTTTTTTTTTTTTTTTTTTTAATAAAAACGAAAAAGAAAGACAGTAACACACGTACATACACATTAAAGAAACAGGGGGGGGGTAGACGAAGAAAGTGAAAAGAACCTTACAACAGCAACTTCCAAGCAGAATGAACGAAAGGAACGGAAGAACCATCGTTCACAAGACGATCTAAGTGCTGGGTAATGGAAAAACCTTCCAAAAAATCCAGATGGGACAAAGACTGAGGAGTGCACAAAATCTTAGCCTTAGAAAACTGAAATCGATGATTGGAATTCCAACAATGTGAGGCAATAGAAGATTTGGAAAGTTCGTGCTTAGAGACATATCTCTCATGCTCTTTGAGCCTAAATTTGAGAGCTCTTCTGGTCTGACCAATATAGCCCAAATCACAAGATTCACAAGGAATATAATAAACACCCCAACGGTTCTCAGTAGGAATAGGATCTTTAAGGGAAGAAAATTTAAGTTTATTAACAGGTTTAAAAATGACTTTGAAACCGAAATTTTTGAGAAGTTTAGAAATTTTGTAGCATAAAGGTGAAAAGAAAGGTAGTACAATTAATTCGTTGTGAAAATTAATAGTATTAGTAGAAGTATTAGGCTTATTAAATTTAGAAACAGCTTTATCAATAATAGAGGGGCTAAAACCACGAGAAACAGCTAAGGATTTTAAGTAACTAATTTCATTATTAAGAGAAGAAGAATCAGAGCAAATATTGATAGCACTAAACACATAAGTGTAAAAAGCAGAAAGTTTTTGCTGGTAAGGATGATTAGATAGGGCATGAGGAGGTAAAGATATAGAAAAGGGCTTGCGGAAAACAGAAGTAGAGAAACCGTCAGGATTCCTAGAAACAAGAACATCCAAAAAAGGTAAAGAATTGTTGCACTCCTCTTCTAGAGTAAATTGGATACACGGATCAACAGAATTAACGATCAAAAGTAAATTAGAAATATCACAATTGGAATCCACAAGAACGAAAGTATCGTCAACATATCTGACCCAGCACGGAAAATTAAAGACCTTGAAGAGTTTCTCTTCAAAATAATGCATATAAATATCACATAAGAGAGGTGAGAGAGAATTACCCATAGCAAGACCCTCGGTTTGTTTATAGAAAGAGCCATTAAAAATGAAAGCAGTTTGTTTAATACAAACGCTTACTAAAGCTATAAACTCTTTAATCTCAATAGAAGAATAATGAAACTCGCGTAAACGCTTTTCCAAACAGTCAATCGCACCTTGGATAGGAACATTAGTGAGTAAAGATTTAACATCAAGAGAAAGCATTTTACAATTAGTAGGAGAAAGAAGTTTAACTTTGTTAACGAAATCATAAGAGTTTTTAACAGTGTGGGTATTACTAGCAGTCAAAGGTGAAAGAGTATGCGAGAGGAAACGTGCAAGGTTATAAGAAGCAGTACCAATGTTAGAAACAATGGGGCGAAAGGCAAGAGAAGGTTTATGAATTTTAGGAAGGGCATAGAAACGAGCACAGTTAGCAATAGAAGGAATAACATAACGTTTAGTTTGAGCATTTAAGATTACAGAGGACTTCACAGTGTGTTTAATTTCAGAAAGGTGACTGTTAGTAGGATCAGAATTTAATTTAGTGTATGGACCAGTGGTTAGCATGTTATTAATACAATCAACATCAGAAGATTTATCAAGTAAAACAGTCTGGCCGCCTTTATCAGCTTTAGTAATGAGTAAATTAGGGTTAGAATTAAGTTCTTTGAGAGCAGTTTTTTGAGAACGAGAGAGGTTACATTTGGCATGCATATTATTTGAAGAGATAGTATTAGCAATAAGATGTCGCAAAGTATCAAGTTGGTTAGAAGAGAGTTTACTATTTTTAAAGGAGTTTTCCATAGGAGCAATAAGTTTGGAAACCGAAACGTTACTAACACGAGAAAAATTCAAACCTAAACTAAGAGCATCTCTCTGAGAATCAGTTAAAACATGTGAAGACAAATTAACAACAGTGTCCTGAACAAGAGGCCTAACAGAACCGAGGGAAGACCTAACCGGAAGAAGAGCTTGGAATTTCTTATCCGATAAAGGCGGCCAGACTGTTTTACTTGATAAATCTTCTTATGTTGATTGTATTAATAACATGCTAACCACTGGTCCATACACTAAATTAAATTCTGATCCTACTAACAGTCACCTTTCTGAAATTAAACACACTGTGAAGTCCTCTGTAATCTTAAATGCTCAAACTAAACGTTATGTTATTCCTTCTATTGCTAACTGTGCTCGTTTCTATGCCCTTCCTAAAATTCATAAACCTTCTCTTGCCTTTCGCCCCATTGTTTCTAACATTGGTACTGCTTCTTATAACCTTGCACGTTTCCTCTCGCATACTCTTTCACCTTTGACTGCTAGTAATACCCACACTGTTAAAAACTCTTATGATTTCGTTAACAAAGTTAAACTTCTTTCTCCTACTAATTGTAAAATGCTTTCTCTTGATGTTAAATCTTTATTCACTAATGTTCCTATCCAAGGTGCGATTGACTGTTTGGAAAAGCGTTTACGCGAGTTTCATTATTCTTCTATTGAGATTAAAGAGTTTATAGCTTTAGTAAGCGTTTGTATTAAACAAACTGCTTTCATTTTTAATGGCTCTTTCTATAAACAAACCGAGGGTCTTGCTATGGGTAATTCTCTCTCACCTCTCTTATGTGATATTTATATGCATTATTTTGAAGAGAAACTCTTCAAGGTCTTTAATTTTCCGTGCTGGGTCAGATATGTTGACGATACTTTCGTTCTTGTGGATTCCAATTGTGATATTTCTAATTTACTTTTGATCGTTAATTCTGTTGATCCGTGTATCCAATTTACTCTAGAAGAGGAGTGCAACAATTCTTTACCTTTTTTGGATGTTCTTGTTTCTAGGAATCCTGACGGTTTCTCTACTTCTGTTTTCCGCAAGCCCTTTTCTATATCTTTACCTCCTCATGCCCTATCTAATCATCCTTACCAGCAAAAACTTTCTGCTTTTTACACTTATGTGTTTCGTGCTATCAATATTTGCTCTGATTCTTCTTCTCTTAATAATGAAATTAGTTACTTAAAATCCTTAGCTGTTTCTCGTGGTTTTAGCCCCTCTATTATTGATAAAGCTGTTTCTAAATTTAATAAGCCTAATACTTCTACTAATACTATTAATTTTCACAACGAATTAATTGTACTACCTTTCTTTTCACCTTTATGCTACAAAATTTCTAAACTTCTCAAAAATTTCGGTTTCAAAGTCATTTTTAAACCTGTTAATAAACTTAAATTTTCTTCCCTTAAACTTAAATTTTCTTCCCTTCCTATTCCTACTGAGAACCGTTGGGGTGTTTATTATATTCCTTGTGAATCTTGTGATTTGGGCTATATTGGTCAGACCAGAAGAGCTCTCAAATTTAGGCTCAAAGAGCATGAGAGATATGTCTCTAAGCACGAACTTTCCAAATCTTCTATTGCCTCACATTGTTGGAATTCCAATCATCGATTTCAGTTTTCTAAGGCTAAGATTTTGTGCACTCCTCAGTCTTTGTCCCATCTGGATTTTTTGGAAGGTTTTTCCATTACCCAGCACTTAGATCGTCTTGTGAACGATGGTTCTTCCGTTCCTTTCGTTCATTCTGCTTGGAAGTTGCTGTTGTAAGGTTCTTTTCACTTTCTTCGTCTACCCCCCCCCTGTTTCTTTAATGTGTATGTACGTGTGTTACTGTCTTTCTTTTTCGTTTTTATTTAAAAAAAAAAAAAAAAAAAAATTAAAAAATATATATATATATATTTATTTATTTATTTATATATCTATTTATTGTGCTGTCCTGTTCGTGGTTTAAAAAAAAAAAAAAAAAAAAAAAAACGTGTGCTATTTGTTTTTTGTTTGTTTGTTCTGTTTTCTCTTTTTTGTGTGTGTGTTTGTACTTGTGTGTTCCCTTTTTTATTATTTTTCTTTATTCCTTTTTTATTTCTGTATTTTTTGTGCTTCTTTCCTTTCCTTTCTATCCCCTTTAATTTTTTTCTCCCCTCTCCGTGGTTTTGTTCGACTTTTCTTTGCCCCTTGTGGCAACATCTTGCTTGTTTTTTTCTCTTTTCAGTTCCCTGTGTTCTTTACGTCGAAGGGCTTGGACTGAAGAAGTTCAAAACAATTTTTGAACGAAACGCGTATCCTTTTTCCTTTTACTTCTTATGTGTGTTTTTTACAAAGTTTTTTAATTACTTTATCGTTTAACACCAGTATTTTGAGTGTTTTTTCAAAGTAAGAAGTTCCCTAATAGCCCAGATGGTCACAAAAGTGTCGCTGTGACGTCACAGAGGGTCACAATTGTCACAGGACTGTCACATACTACTCACATTGTGACTTGTGAGTGATGTGACTCTACTGTGTAGTCACTGTGAAGTTTATTTGTGACCAGTCACCAGGTGACGTCTCCGTGAAGTCACCATGTGACTAGTATGTGATCGGTCGCTAAGTGACTCCACTGTGAAGTCACCATGTGACTAGTATGTGATCGGTTGCTCAGTGACTCCACTGTGAAGTCACCATGTGACTAGTATGTGATTGGTCGCTCAGTGACTCCACTGTGAAGTCACTGTGTGACTATTTTGTGACTACGGATTTTTTGGACTTCAAAATGACGTCACACAGCCGCTTTTCACTCATTTTTTCTAATATTTTGTGGCAATTTCTTTCGTGAAACATTTAATAAATAAATCCGAAAATAGTAATTCAATAAAACCTCGCAGTTATGTAGTAATGGAATTTAGTTTAATTTGTTAATTTTAAAATCATTTCGTTTAAACAAGACAATATTATTTATAAAAAAATATTATTCTTAAAAATATTAGAGTTGAGAGTTCTAATCACAATGGTGAAAACTAAGTATCTGTGAGTAAAATTAACAATTTCTTTCATATCCTCATGGCATATATGTTTCGATAGCGTAATGTAAGGTTTAAATTTCGGATGGGGGGGGGACTATCCGGTATTTTCAACCTTATTGTTACTAGAGTAAATACAAATGTCTCAAAATTGCTGTTTTTTAATAATTGCTTTAAGTTTTCAGATCCCCCCCCCTTTTAAATACGTCTCTGGTATGTTTGAAAGTTCCACTACGAAAAATTTGAGGTAAAACTTTGGGTCTAAGTCAAAAATACTTTATTTATTTTATCTAACGCATGTTTTTCCAATTAATTTTATTTATTTTTATATGAAATCCCTTTTAGGCAAAATATAGCAAAAATATAAATCTTATCCCTCATACCTTAATGTATATCAAACCCCACATGTCGCACATTACAAATTTATTTCATAACCGAATAAAAAATTTCAATAAATCATTAGTTTTTTCGGATGAATACTTAAATAAAACAGCACATTATCTCCTGAAAATAATTTATGTGGAAAAAGAAAGATTTCCAAGATTTTTAATTTATAATCTTGGAAATATCTTGCGGAAAAATCTTGCGGTATTTATTAATTATGATATTTTTATATTATTTATAAAATACTCACAGAATATAAAATTTATTTATAAAATAAACATATATATTTATATATAAAACTTTCAGCGCCGGCCCGAGCAAATTTGGCGTCCTAGGCAAAAGATTTTATCGGCGCCCCCCTAGAAAAAAACTTTTAATAAAAAAATTATGATTTTTATTTTTTTTAAATTTAATACTTTTAAATTAATTTTTTTAATTACAAATTTTTAATTAAATGAAATAAAAAATTAACAAAGCCAAACAGAGATAGATAAAAAATTATTTGCTTCAATTAGACATTTTTACATTATCACATTGTCTTGCCTTTGTTTTAGCAAAAGTAGCAACAATATCCTTTAATCAATCGTTTGCGCCAAATCTTGTTCTGTTGATATGGTTGACAACAATACGAGTCTTTCTTGAGTCATTGTAGAACGCAGATAAGTTTTAATTAATTCCAGTTTTGAAAAACTGCGTTCGCCGCTAGCCACAGACACAGGAAGCGTTAGCAACAGCTTTATAGCTGTTACTAAATTCGGCACACTATGTACCAGCTCATTTTCACAAGTGTAATTCCTGTGTTGTAGTACCATTTGGCACTCGTCTTGCAATGATTCAGTGGACACAGTCGAGAGCGAAATTTGAAATGAAATGAAATTAAAAAATCAAAAATTTCCGATGCTAATCCAGTGAAAATTGCATTAAAATCTGTACTAACGTACAAAAATATGTGAAACTGTGAAAATATCGTAACTAAATGTTACAGCCTTAAAAAAACATTTTTTTTTTTTACAAAGAATTTCAAATGTATAAAAATGTGAATAAATGTTCATGAATGTTCCAATTAATTAGAAAAAACTTGTATTATGTACCTTTTTTAAAATTTCGAATGTACTTTCTTTTATTCTTATGCTCAAAAACCAATACATTTGTATCGATAAATATTTTGCCAGGCTGGTCTGGTCAAGGGAAATCCTTTAAGGATTTTTTTTTGTGGAAGAAGAGATTTGAGAATGCAAAAAGGTTTCTCCGTTTGCTCAGGAACAGTAATCTTATAAATAAAAATGAAATTCTGTTTGTTTGTTTGTTTGTTTGTTTGTTTATTTGTTTGTTTGTTTGTTTGTGGATTTGATTCGTATACAAATCCACAAAAATGGACCTATCGGCCTGAAATTTAGTACAGATATGTAGAATAATATAGAATAACTCATAGTCCACTTTAAAACTTTGAAAGTCCACCCGTTCCCGGAATTTAAGAGATTTTTTATGCTATTCACGCAAAAACTTTCCGTAATTGTAACCCCTGTAGTGAAAAAAGTGTGAAATAAGGATCGTGGTTGCCATGTGTGGCGATTTTGCCGAATAAAATGTTTTAAATTCTCAAAGTAAAAATAAAAGAATAATAATGATTTTTTTTTGTTAGTTTATATTCGTAAGGTTATTTTTTTTAAATTATAATATCGTGTGCATGGGAAATCAGAGCAGGAATGTAATGCTCTACACGCAAAACAATAAGAATTGAAGATTTCCGAGGCTAATAGGTAAATTATTTTAGTTTGGCGAAAAAATAAAATGGCTCAAATGCCGATTTCGTGAAAGTGAGTTCTAGCGGTTTGCACAGATTTCGGCTTGGCGCAATTTATTGAGAGTTTAAGGAAATAGATTTTTGAAAACAAGTGCAAAGGTTTTATTAGAATACAGCGTTAAATTTTCATGATCCGTGAAGAAATAATGCAGTTATTAAGGGATTTCAATTGATCTATCTCCAGAATTCTCGCCAAATGAGTACATTGATTTAAGTTGGGGGAATTCCGCCAAATTTCAGAAAATTGAAATCTTCTCATTTAGTACATCGGAGTAATGATGAATAAAACACGTTATAGTTGATAATTTTAAAAAATTCGGCTGTAATATAGGATTCAACTTTTCAAATAAAGGCTTGCTTTGCTTTTTCGCGGTCGAACCATTTCCCATATATTATTGCTGCTAAGTCAATGCTTCGAATGATTTCCTGAAAAAACGCTTGCAAAATGGCGTATGTTGGCACTTTGGCGAGGCTTAGATTTGAAACTGGATTTTATTTGAGACTGGGATATATAATGACACTGGTTATAGATAAAAATGAATGTTGGTATGAGTGTATGAGGTTGAAAAACTCCAGCACCGTTGAGCACGGTTGCACCATGAAATTTGGTTCACCTAAGTCTTTTATCATGGAGAAGCTTTTTATGCTATCCGTTTTCCTCTAACTTGCCACCAGGTGGCGCAGCAGAACGTCGAATTCTATTCCGTTTAGCCGTTTACTATGCGAATATCGTCCAACCGATTTCGATGAAATTTAGTACACGCGGATATTAGAACACGGAGAATATTTTTCAGTATCCATTTTGCTGTAACTGGCCGCTAAAGGGCGCTGCAACGCATCAACTTCTATACCGTTCGACTGATCGGCATAAAATTTCTTATACTTACACATTTCAGCACGAAGAATATATTCTAACTGTGTTCCTTTTGATGTTACTCACCACTAGATGGCACTGCAATGCATTATTATTTTAACTCGCCACTAGATGACGCTGCAGCAGGCCAAATTCTTGACCATTCAAACGGTCGCTATGAAAAGCGGTATACATAGTAGAACAATTAGAATATTTTGGCGTTATCCATTTTGCTATAACTCGCCACTTGACGGCACTGTAGCAAATCATTACTTTAATTAACCACTAGATCGCGCTGCAGTGTATCACTTCTTGACTGTGCAACTGATCGCTATGAAAATAGGTATACAGAGATATTTGAACACGGGGAAGAGTTTCGCGTTAGATGTCGCGTCAACACATGAACTTCAGAGCTGTCCAGCCGATCATGAAATTTCGTATTCATCGATATCTGAATGCGAAGAATATTTTCGCCGTATCCGTTTTGCTAAAACTCGCCACTAGATTGCGCTACGCCGCATGGCCTTCTGCACCGTACAAACGATTGCCTTGAAATTCGGTATGCATGGTTATTGAACACAATATAATGCGATATCCATTTTGCTATATCTCTTTATTACAATAAATAGTAATCACCACAAATCGTAATATCAAAAAGTCCATTCATTCCCGTGCGAAGAACGGGTACTTCAGCTAGTAATAAATAAAACTGACAGCTTTCGCAAGTCCCCTCATCGGAGGAAACTGTCTCCTCTCCTGTCCTAATAGTTAATTTTTTAACTCGGGGTGATGAGATGGGGGAAGCAAATAATGTTTACGGCCAGTTGTACATAACAGCAAAAAGGATTCGCTTTGCACTCTAGGAGAGAATTGCCCTGTAACTAAAGAACCAAAATTGCATCGCTTTTTGAAAAGCCTGAAAGTCTTTCTTCTTTCTTCTACTCATTGTGCTCTTGACTTCTGCTGCTTCTGGGGTAGTTAATTGGGGTGGGATGGGGGGGGGGTTGCACTGACCAAAGAACACTGATCGAAGCTTTAGAAGAGACTCGGGTTGCAGGAAATTGACGGATCTTTTCATGAGACCAACCACCCACTGCAACAAAACATTTTCACAGTATCGTGTTTCTGACCTCTGTAAACAAAAAAGTGATAAGTCTCTGATTTTCGGAGTTTGGGACATGTGGTCTCGACCCATGAGGAACGATCCAAATTATATGCTGCCTATGTTGCATTTTTCACCTGACCAGTCCGTTGCTCCTTAATTCAAAAAGAGACTGACACTGAGGGATCAGCCGAATAGCAGGAGGAAAAAAAAAAACTCCTCTGCCTGGCTATTGCCGCCCTCTTGAGTCAGCGCCCTAGGCAGTCGCCTAGTTTGGCTATATGGTCGAGCCGGTCCTGACTGATTTATAAAATACTCACAGAAAAATATTAAATTTCCAAAAGAAGCCGTCAGAACTAGCTTTTGCAGCTATCAGTTCACTTTTAAAGGATCCCGAGCAAGGTAATCACAGCGTTACGGTAAGATGCGGGGCTACTAACCGTTAGCTCCACGGTTCGATTCTGGACATCAACTTTTTCTTGCCTGAGAGTTTGGTGCTGCCATCTGGTGTATATTTTCGGTAACTCGTTTTCCCCGAATTTTTTCGCTGTCGCAAAACTGTCCCATCGTGACTTCTCTGAACGGTAACAATGCGACTACATAGCGACTCTGGCGTGACTTTGCTGCGGAGTCGCGGCGACTGTTTGTAACTCTATTGTGACAGTATTGTGTGGTCGCATTTCAGTCACAGGGGACTGTTGTGCTATTAGGGTTGATACGCTGCAGCGCTATATATTGGCGAGTTAAAGTAACGATGTGCAACAGCACAATGAAGTAGCTATTTAAAGCAAAACGGATAACACGAAAATATTCTTCGTGTTCAAGTATCTATCTATATCAATTTTCATAGAGATCAATTGTCATGAAGTTGGTGCACTGCATTGCCAGCTAATGGCGAGTTAAAGTAATAATGCGCTGTAGTGCCATCTAGTAGTGAGTAACAGCTAAATGAATAAGTAGAATGTATTCTCCGTGCTCAAATGTGTAAGCATAAAAATTTTTATGGCGATTGATCGAACGGTATAGAAGTTGATGCGCTGCAGCGCCATCTTGCAGCAAGTTATAGCAAAACGGATAGAGTAAAAATATTCTCCATGTTCATATATCCACGTGTACCAATCGTCATCAAAATCGGTAGACCGGTATTTTCACAACAAACGCTTAAACAAAATAGAGTTCGGCGTTCTGCAGCACCATGTAGCGGTAAGTTACAGCAAAATGGCTAGTGTAAAAATATTCTACGTCTTCAACTACAACCGTGTGTACCAATTATCATAAAAATCGGTTGAATATTATTTACATAGCAAGCGGTCGAACGGAATAGAAATCAACGTTCTGGAGCGCCATCTAGCGTCATGTTACAGAAAAATGGATAAAGTAAAAATATTCTACGTCTTCAAATATCCGTGTGTACCAATTTTCATCAAAATTAGTTGAACGGTACTTGCATAGCAAGCGGTCGAACGGAATAGAATTCGATGTACTGCAGTGACATCTAGCAGGAAGACAAGGCAAAACAGATGGTGTAAAAATATTCTCCGTGTTCAAATATCCATACGTACCCATTTTCGTCAAAATAAGTTTTACGGTTTTTTTCATAGCAAGCGGTTGAATAGAATTTGACGTTCTGCAACGCCACCTAGCGGTGAGCTAGAGTAAAATGGATAGTATAAAAACCTTCGTGAGAAAGGACTTAAGTGTACCAAATTTCATGGTGGTCGGTCAAACGGTTTTGGAGTTTTTCAACGTCATACACACCCACCCACATACATACATACACACTCACAAACATTCATATATATATATATATAGATAAACTACCGTCGCAAGACCGGTATTGATTTTGGTGTGTACAGGACTTATAGCTTTTCTACAAGGCTACGACAAAGATTTCTTTTACATTATGGCTTATGGGGGGGAAATTCTTGAAAGTGCGCTAACGTTTATTTAAATGCTTGGTAATGATCTTAATCGTAAGTGTTCGGAGGCACGCCAGATTTTTTTAGAACTGCATCTCTGGAGTTAGGGAATGGTTTAAATCGGTTTGAGGGGTGTTTAAAAGCGGCTAAAGTAACTGTGTGTCTGTTTGAAAAAGTCTATACTGTTTCACCACGCGAAATTTTCAATTACGCGAGGGGTCTTGGAACACATCCCTTGCGTAAGTCGTGCGACTTTCATTTCACTTTTTATGAGCAAACATCCACGCACTTTGCTTTAAGAGTGCGGTAGCTGAGCATAATTGTTATCCGAATGAAACAAATCCGTTAAGGTACCAAGTTCGTGTGCGTTATCTTTATTTAAAAGTCTTATTAATACCCTGTAATACTATCTTATTGAGACAGAGTTTGTACCTATACCTATAGTACCTACTTTTGTAAAAGTTGAAAGTGTTGGATGTTTGAAAGTGATGTCGGTCAATTAGTGTTTGGGGTTTAACCAAAATCTCGCCAATAGTCGTCAAGCTTCGCGACAACTTAAAGACCCTTTTATGAGTATATATTGTTGCAGAAACTCGGCCGAAGTGTTGGGCTTGTAAGTTTGAAAAGTACCAGTGTGTATAGAAAGTTCCAGTAATAAGTCCGGTTGACAGGATGAAATACAAACTTTATTGGTGCTAGAAATTCTACAAGCAATCTGCTATGCGCATCTGTAATGCAAAGCAAACATTATAGGCTACATTAATAAAATATCACCAGATGTCGCCAAGCTTAAACTTTTTTGCGAAATATTGACAAATTGAATGTCGAAAATAAGTTCTACGAACTATCAGTTATGCACAAATTCATAGGAATCAGCAAGGAATAACTATTTATAACTTCAGCCAGACTATGAGGCTTCCTCCGCGTTTCGCATATACCTCTATTTTTCGTATACTATAAAATCCTTCTAAAAGCTCTGTAGAATCCTCTAGCAGAATTCTTATGCTCCTCAGCATGCAACAATGAAGAATTCACAAAAAGCGACCATAAATGGACTTCGAAAAATATACGAGAGTCTTATAACACGTGTGTCTTATAATAACGCAATTTACCGAGTCAGAGCTGCATGGCTCTCAGGACAATTAACGTGTTCTCTGCAAGCGAGAACTCACAACTGACCGAGCGTGGGCGAGGCTACCTGCTCTATTTGTACCTTTTGGCGAGACTTGAAGTTATTTCGAGGAGCATTAATAAAATTGTACCAAATAAATTTGGTGTCAAAAATAAGTTCTCAAAAATGACCCCAGTTAATCGATATCGCCAATATTTGGGAAGAAACCGCCAAACCCAATGTTATCCAATGGGAAATTTATAGGCCCCTATCGCTCGTTCTAGTCAGCCAATTTAAGTGCAAAATTTAATTAGTACTTGACGCATTGAATGCTAATTTCAGGCTGAATTTAACCTATTTTGAGGAGAGCAGCTCACCTCAAAAATTTGTAACAATATAAAGGCGGTATTTGTTGTTCACATTTATAACTGATGTAGTCAGTTACTGTTGTGTAAAAAGAAGCGTCAAGGTGTTTGGATATTTGCTGGAGCCAATTCATTAATAATAATAATTTTTTTAAAAGGCAAGATATTTCAAGTTTCCTAGGAAAAGTTATGGTTGTTTAAATTTAAAATTGGAAAATTTTTAGAGAGAGGACATACGAAGCCCCTGAAAATATATTACTAAACCTTCTGCTGACAAGACTGTGCTTATTTGTTCATTAAAACTCCGTTTTCATCTGCAGTGTATGCTACGCGTTTAAGCAGATAAATAAACAAGATAAATATAAAAATTCAAAGATCCTTCAAATATTATTCACATAGTGGTGAGATTTAAAAAAATACCTAGCAGAGATTTTCAATCCATATAATTATTTTTTAAAATTACCAGCTTAAGTAACTTTATTCTTCATAAAACTCTAAAATCGTGTATATTTCATAATAACAGTTCTAACAAACCAATGTTAGGTAATTAATGTGTGCGATTCTGTTTACTTATTTTATTTTAACAAAGATTTGTTGTTAAAATGAAAATACCAATAAACAAAGTAGAAAATCATTGCACCTCCCCATTATAAATGAAAAAAAAATTTAGATTATTATTATTAGTTTTTCTTAAGTTTTTCGTTTAGTAATGTGTTCAGAGTTTTTCTTTCTTTTTTTAGCATAATATTAACCTTCCAACCCTATTCAAGTATTAGGCTAGTTTATCTATTTTGGTCTAATTGACCAGCTTGCATAGATTGAAAACTAAGCGTCCTTAGGAATTGTGTTTTATGAATCTCACTTTCGATATTAGCAGTAATTATTACAGTATGGATATTTTAGTTCATTTATCCCCCCCCCCCCTTCTGTATGGATCGATTCGATCCTTATAGGGTAGAAAGTTTTAACTCGTGGCTGCAAGCTTGAGTAATAGTCTTGGCTTTCTTACTTTTATGAAGATCAAATAAATACTTCAGATAATTAACGCTCAAGTTACTCTTATGGGCCGTCCAGGTGGTGTAGTGGCTAAAGAACCATTGTATCACGCCGTGGGTCCGGGTTCGATTCCTGATTTGGGCTTGGGTGTCCGTCCTTTCATAGGGGAAAACGCTGGCCATCACTGGGTGCTCTCATAATAAAATGGCCAGTCAATCGGGCCTTAGTAGTGGCGAATGCTCGATGAGCAAGTGCCCGTCCTTACAAAACAAAAAGTTACTCTTATGAAAATAACTATGACGCTAATAGAGAGCATCTAATGCAATTAATCACTTTATTAAACATTATTTTAATTTTAACTCTCTAGAGCATTATAGAAAGATGATTATTGATACAGAAAATTATGCTTCTTGAAATTTGTCGTATATTATTTTTTATGAGTATCAGGCAGGGAAACCAACTCTACAGTTTTGGAAAAGAGCTGGTCAATCGAAGTGTTGATACGAATACGATTATGTTTATGGATGTATAAACGAATGCAGAGAAATATTGCTTGCCCCCTCACCCCTCTTCCATCACTTGTTGCGCAATTCTTATTTTTACCACCCCATTCCCAGTCCACGTGCAAGGCGGATGACTGGCCCTCTGGCGGCCGACCCCGCAAACGGGTGTACCTCTCTCCCGAAAGCAGGCAGGCATTTGCAGCTGATCAGTTAGCCGCGGAATTCCGAACGGAGCTGCTCTTCGTTTGCCCAGGGTGTGGAATAAAAACAGCGGGTTTTTTATTTTTAAAATACATCTATTTCCGAACTATAAATACAGCCGCATCCAGGTCCACTGTGCGCGAGTACTGTGCTGTGCGATATCTGATATTCACACAGAGAGAAATTTAAAAAGCGAGAGAGATATATAACCCCAGAATAAGGAATTAGTGCCACTGGAATTTTTGTTCCGTTTTCGAGTGGAGTGGAGAAGTCCCAGAGAGCTTACGCGATGCGGGATCGGTCTTCGTGATCCAGCCGCCATCTGCGAAGTGGAGGTGAGTGATCTGGGATCCTGCTAAAATGTTGCTGTGGGTGCGTGTAGTGCAGGGATCTTTTTTTTTTCTTTTGGTCGGA